>DF240790.1:3957-102950 GCA_000507305.1 Breviolum minutum Mf 1.05b.01
GAGCCGGGGTTTTGAGTCTGTGCACCAGGTAGTGAGAGCATAAACACGTTTCACCCGTTTCACCTTTCATAGATTGGTCGGCAATGGTCGGTTTGCTTTTGGTTGTTGGGGTGTTGTTTGTTGCTGTTGCTTGCCTTGGATCACTGACCAATCTGTGCGATCGAGTTATCAACCGATGACTAGTTTAGCATAGTTACATGACTGCCACAGTTGTTATGACGAGCGCAGCATCGACCAACAAAAAAAAGTGCGCCGTTGGTCTTCGACTTCAAGAGCCTTTTAAAGGCTTTGTCTGGTAAGGAAGCAGAAGCTCATTCTGATGTGGATGCATTTATGGAGCATTGTGCGAAGAGGTGGCAGACTAGAGAGGGCACTTATCAACTCAAGCGACGTCGTCTGAAGCCAGACGTAAGAGACCCGCCTGAGGATGGAAGTGCAGATGTAGATATGGCTGACATCTGAACAATGGATGGCTTGGAGGATTACTACATGGTGGAAGAGAACCTATGAGGGGCTGAGAGGGGCGCGTTTTTGTTTCACCTTGTCTCACTTGTTTTGCGAATTTCCCTGGCCGTGGTGTTTGTTTGTGGTGTGTGTTTGGTTTTTGTTTTGTTGTTTTCTCGCTTCCAGGGAAACTTCTGCATCTAATTAGCTTTCAATTCCACTCGAATTTCCAGTAGTTGACCGACCACGTCTCGTACTCGCCCGGCAATGCAGGCAAAAAAAATGAGGGAGTACTGACTTGGTGTTTCTTTGTTTTGTTTGTTTTAACCAGAAGACAACCACTGCGTGTAGAGTCAGTTTAGACTCTTTAGTTTTGCTCCGCACTTGAGTTAGAGTCGAGTAGTTTTAGCTGAGTTTAGTCTTTAGGAGACTTGAAGTGTTTTGCTTGAGAGTGTTTCACTTAGCGTTGGACCACTTGATGTGGTAACTCGACCTCGTCTTTGGCTCAAGACGACGAGTGAAAAAGGTCCGCATCTTTCGTGCGTGGTTCCCACATGGTAGCGGAGCTGTCTCAGCTCTAGAACCTTTGGAGAGAAAGCCTTTTTCACGTTTGAGAAGTGAGGAATTTGTTTTGAGACTTTGTTTTTCTCTGAACTGAAAGAATGAAATGTTTTTGTGTTTCTCTTTTGCTTTCTCATGTTGCTGACCAATCCTTGCGATCGAGTTGTCTACCGATGACTATTTTAGCACAGCTACATGACTGCCACAGTTGTTATGACGAGCGCAGCATTGATCAAAAAAAATTTCTCTGAACTGAAAGAATGAGACGTGGTCGAAGCCTCAGCAGATCGCCTAGTAGGCCCCGGGGGCCTGCGTGGGACAATCCAAGAGGACAGCTGCCAGGAACTGGCATTCGTAGTGATGCAGAAAATCTCTACAGTGGGAATCTCTATGGAGGTTCAGCTCAAGGAGTGAGTGGAACCAGTTCAGGAAGTGTAGCTGTTGCTGGAGAGTCATCATTTGGTGGACGTAGTCTTCCAGTGAATGTTTTAGGAAGTGGTTCTGGAGGAGCCTCTTCTGGTGGACAGGCTAGTGCCTGTGCTGGTGAAGAAAGACCTAGCTTATTTTCAGATTCAGGAAATCGTCTTCCAGTTTTCAATCCTTTTGCAGCAGCTATGGCATCACTGGGTCCAGTAGAACGGTATGAATCTCAGTATATGGGAGCTTCTGAGTTTTTGAATCGAAGAGTGAAGGAAGAGTTGCAAAGAGCTTTTGAAGCAGGAATACCTTCTTCCGAAGTATATCCATCTCCTGAGATATATCACATTGGAACTCCAAGTGAACGTCCGGCTTCAGAAGGTTTTCGAAGTGCAGTATCTCATGGAACTTCATCGGTTCCATCTCATCCAACATCATCTCCAGTTTCGTTTGGACCTTCGACTCCAGTTCAGTCGGCAAGTGCAGCACCTGCAAGATTGCTGAGCTCTCCTGGAGGGATGTCGGATGTTGCCGGCACTTTGACACCGCCAGGACTTCCTTTAAGGGATCCTCCTAGGGTTGCAGCATCTTATGGGATACCTTTGAATGATCCAGTGTTTGGAATTTCTTCTGGAAGTCTTCCTTGTGAGAATCCCGGTCAGAGACCTATACCAGCTCCAGCACCACCACCACCTGCAGGGAGTGCAGGGAGTGCAGGAGTAAGAGATCCTTATGCCCAGATCATGGAATCACAATCGGCAATGAGTATGCTGATGATGCAGATGGCTAGGGAAATGAACCAAAGGAGTCTTCAACATCCGTTGCCGCAACAACAGCAGCAACAAGTTGGACAAGATCCAAGTCAACCTCAAGCTGCAGGGCAGCAAGGGGGTCAGACTGGAGGATATCAGAAGGAAATGAAGATGGACGAGAAATGGATTCCAGCTATTCCAGTGCCAGGATGGAAATCTTGGACCTCGAGAGGAAAAGAATTGTCAGGCTTCAAGGATTGGTTGGAGAAGTTCAGTGGTTGGTTGAGTCTCATCCATGATGCTTATGGACCAGAGCTTTGGGAAACTATCCATGCAGATTACCTCATCCAGCCTTGTAGATCACCTGAACAAGTGATGCGGAGTAAACGTCTCTTCCACATCCTTCAACAACAGTTTGTGGGCTACAGCAAAATAGAAAACCTTATCAGATCTCGGATTTCTGCAACCGGAATCACAGAATCCAACGGATTCGAACTTCTTCGGCTGATTCGAAAGGAGTTCTCTTTGATGTCCAGGACGGAAGCTTTGAGTTACCGAGAGATGTGTTTGAAGTTCCGTGTGAAGAGAACAGAACATCTTTTGGACATCATCCGGGAAGTTGAGTCCGAGATTGAATCCTTTCATGCCATGCTTGATGCATCGGTGATTGTGCACCAATTGGGTGATGTAAGGATCAGTGAAGGAGACCAGTTTTTGCTGTATCTTCGAAATCTACCAAGTAAAGTCCAGGAGTTTCTCCGGGTGCATCGAAACGCTGTGACCGTACAACAGCTGAAAACCGGAGTCCAGGACTATTACATCAGAACTCGAGTCCAAGGTGACCTAGGATCAGTGCATGTTGCCCAGGCGGCTAAAGCAGATTTGAAGGACAAAACATGCTTCAACTGTGGAAAGAAGGGACATCTGGCTGAGAATTGTCCAGAACCCAAGAAGTGCAGCCATTGTGGCAGGAAGGGTCACTTAGCAAAAGATTGCTGGGAAAAGCATCCGGAAAAAAAGCCCGCGGCTAAGCCAAAAGCCAAAGGCCAGCCTACCAAGCTTGGTGGAAGAGGCAAAGGTAGGGGAAAAGGTGGAAGAAAGACTAAAGGAAGAGGAAGAGGAAACAAGTTTCGAAATGTTGAAGGCGAAGATGAAGATGAGGAGCAAGATGAAGACTATGAAGATGATGGTGAACCTGAGGGTGATGATGAGGAGCATCCTGAACCTGAGGGTGAAGATCCAAGTGGGTCTGTCAATCAGATCAATCAGATGACCATGTGTGTGCGTGGGAAGCCAGTGACTGTGGCAGCCTCAAGCTCGAGTACTGAGAGAGTTGGTAGTGAACAGCACCTTTCGGAGAAATTTCAGTTTATAGGGGTAGGAGATCCCAAGAGGAGATGGCTTGTGGACAGTGGAGCCACTTGTCACATCATCTCAGAGCGGTGGTTGTCACACTACAAGGTTGTTTACAAGTATGAAGTTGGCATTCCTGTCCTGAAGGGAGCAGGTGACAATGTTTTACCTACGAGAGGCATGGTCGATCTTGAGTGTAAGATTGGTAAGATCAAAGTCATCATGAGGAAAGTCGTCATTTGTGCCCTTGATCTGAATGTTTTGAGTTCTTATTCTTTGCATGAACAGGGGTGGGAGACACGTCTCGGCACTTTGAAGGTCAGTGGTTTGTATCACAAGAAGGTCAAATTTCCTTTGAAGATTTCAGACCGTGCTTGGTGGTTGGAAGTACTTGTTCTGAAACATCAAGGTAAGTCATCACGTAGGAAAGGTAACTGTCCTCAAGACATGGAGATTGATCATGTAGGCACAGTTCAATCAAGCTTGTCGTCTAAGGCCTGTCAAACCAAGGCTGTTGTGACTGAGGTTGAATCCGAGCACAAGAAGCCCGTGGAGACCTTGGAAGGAAAAAGAGAGAGACTTCGTGCATTCCCCACGTTTCATCAGCAGAGAACGTAGGACATTTCATGTCGCATGATGCGTTTTTCAGAGCCCAATACCAACGATTTTGAACCTGAAGAGGGTTCAGTTTATTCTGAGAGATGTGTTGGAGATCAACACTATGTCTGCGTCGTGAACCCAGATCAACAGAACCCAGAGAGAGTGAGAGGCTTTCCTGTTGAGATTGATGTTGAAGAAGGGGAAAATGATGCAGGTGAGAACATTTTTGATGATAATGACAGTGGATATGTTCCCACTACACCTCCAAAGTCAGATCAGGGATCCGATCGGGGACCAGCACCAAAGAGGCCTAGAGATGTAGCTGAGGAGAAAGTTGCACCAGGTCCTGGTGATCCAAATGATCCGGATGATCCGGATGGTGAGGATTCGGACGATCCCGCTCAACGGAACATCCCAGAACTAGAGGGAAACCTTTTGTTTCAACACGAGAGCAGGGGGCACTGGCCCTACGACCGTGGGTGTGACGCCTGTGTGCAAGCCCGTGGGAGGACACCAGCTCGTCGACGTAAACAAAAGGCAGAAGAAAGTGGACAGACAGCTGAGTTCCAGCTAGCTGCAGATTACACTTTCATTGCTGGGCGGCATTGGAGACTTTTGGTCATGCTCATGATCCACACAGGTATGCTGGGAATTGTCGTAGTGACTGGAAATCGTGAGAATGATGTCAAGTCCGTAGCTTCTGTTTTAAATGAGATAGGAGTAGGAGGGCTGAACATCGAGATTGCTACTGACAATGAGCCATATTTGATGGACCTTGTGGAAAAGGGTTTGAGAAAATCCAATGCCAGAGCCTATCATTGGAGGAACATCTCGGAGTACCGACCTCAGGCGAAGGGTGTTGAACGTGCAGTCGGCATCGCAAAAGAAGGAATATACACCAACTGGTTGGCCTTTGAGCAGCATTGCCAGTGTAGGATTGCACTTGAATCACCTCTTTTAGGCTATTTGGTCGGATATGTTTACCGAACCTTCGATGTGTTTTGCGATCAGAAGAGGAGTGGGACCCCACTTGAACGTTTGCGGGACTCCAGGGGAGGTCAAAAGCCGTCTTCTTTTCCGTTTGGAATTATTGGATTTTCAAAACCTGTTTTGTTAGCACCATGGAAGGGTCAAAGATTGGTGTTGTGCGTCTACTTAGGGATGAGATATGTCACAGGTGGTGGCGTGCTCGTTTTTCCGGTGAACCCAGATTCTTTGGGAAATCGGGAGGTTATCCGTGGACATTCATTTCGGATTCGAGAAGGGGTTCAATTTGATGTTCAAACGGTTTGGCCTTTGTTGGCTGGAGTGATACCAAATGACCAAAGTGTTGCACCACCTTTTGTTGATCCCAGGGAATCGTTAGAGAATCCAATTCCAGAAGGGGTTTTAGAAGATGACATACCCGTTTTTCCGTCTCCCAGTCCAGTCGATCCACATCCAGTGGCAGAACCATCTGCTCCTTCCGCAGCAGCAGCGCCACCGTCTGTGGCAGCCCCAGCTGATGACACGATGGATGTTGATTTGAGAGGAGATGACGATGATTTTCCCATGGAAGAACTAGGTTGCATTGAAGGTCATTGCATTCATTGGTATCATCAAAGTGTTTGGAATGAGTTTGCATCGATTGAAAGCTGCATGGAAGTAGGTTCCACAAACACCACATTCACTGAGAAATTTGGTGGCATCGACATCAATGTTGAGGTAGCGTCCAAGGTGAATGATGAATTGGCAGGTTTGGCTTTAGATCATTCACAAGTTGTTGAAGGGATGAAGACTGAAGTCAGACAACTGGAATCTTTGAAAGTAGGTAAGAACATGACGGAGTCTGAAGCTAGGAAATTAGCTAAAGAGAAAGGGGTAAAGATCTTGACGTCACGATGGGTAAACACCCAAAAGACACCCACCTTGGCCAGATGCCGACTAGTTGTGAGAGACTATGCATCTGGAGCGGAATCTGCATTTAGATCAGGGATCTACGCTCCTACTTCATATTTAGACTCGTTGCGTTGTGTCCTAGCCTTAGCATCGTTGTGGGATCTTTGGTTGATCACATCTGATGTTTCAACTGCTTTCATGTATGCAGAAGTTGAAGAAGATGCCTGTGATTTAGTTTTACTACCATCAAACATCTCATTCAAAGGAGAAAGAGTTGTTTGTCTACTTTTCAAAGCCATGAACGGTCTCCGCCGAGCACCGTTATTGTGGTTTACCAATTGCAAAGGACGATCTACACCCTTGGAGGGGAAGATACTTTTGAAAGTACTTTGTTTCGAATTCCCACCACAAGGGGTGTCATTCTGTTGTTAGTATATGTTGATGACTTGCTCATAGCTTCACAAGATCAGCAAGAAGGAGAAAACCTTTTGAAGAAGTTAATGGAGATATGGAAAATGAAGATGACAGGGCGTATCAATTGTCAGAAGAAAGGCGCACTGCAATTCCTCGGCCGCTCCATTTACAGGGCTCAGGATGGTGAATCATCTCTGTACTTTGGTGTAAGTCGTGAGTACATGATTGGCATTTTTGAGTCATGGGGTGAGAACATCAAGGCAGGTCAAGCAGGTCTGATGCCTAAACTTGAAGATGTTCATAAAGAGTTTGTGAAGAAGTTTGGGGAAGAACCTCTCACGGAGAAGGGAATTCAGAGGTATCGTCGTGTTTTGGGTCAGTTGGCATGGGCCGCTTTATCCAGAGCAGATCTTTCTTTTCCCATCTCTTTTCTTTCGAGGTTTCAGGCAAAGCCCAACCCTGCAGCAGAACATTGTATGCGTGTCTTCATGAAATGGCTATCAGGGAATCTGCATTTTGTCCAAAGAATGCCAGCACCTCAGTGTCCTCACGCAGGAGAGTCCAAAGAAATCGTTTCCTTTTGTGATGCATCCTGGGGTTTAGATTCAGTATCAGGCGCTATTTTTGTGTACCGTGGATGCTGCATCAAGTTTTTCCCCAGAAAGCAAGAAGTACCGGCACTATCGTCAGCAGAAGCGGAGATTATTTCCATAGTTGACACTGCAAAAGAAATGGTATCATTAGGCATGCTACTTCAAACCATGATTCAAGGGATTCCACTTGATCCTTTAGGTATGCCACTTCAGACCACAGGTGAAATGGGTCTTACGATGTTTAATGATGCCAAAGCGGCTATCAGTATGGGAAAGATGGATGGTCTGCTCCGTCGTGTCCGGCACTTGGAACTTAGAGTGAAGTATTGTCAACATTTGTACCGTAGGCGACAATTGTCTTTAACGCATTGGCGTGGAGATGAAAACCCAGCCGACGGGCTAACAAAGAGTTTGAGGCCTTTAAATCTATGGACAAATCTTGTGGATGCCGTCGGGCTCGTTCCGGGTCCGAATGAGAAAGGCCAGAATTGGATCAAGAACTTCTTGAACCAAATTAAACAGGAAGAAGAGTTGAAAGAAATTGCACAAGTGACTATGGATCCGAACATGCGATCCAAGAAGGGGAGTAGTCAGTAAGCCATCAGTTGTGCATGTCTCACACGTTTTTCGCATGTCATCTTTCCTTTTCTCATTTGTTTCGTCTTTCATAACAAGTTGGAAACACCTTCATGGAGAAGAGATGTGATGTTTAATTTGAGTTTTGCGCTGTAACGTTTCACACTAGATACCTAGCTAACTAGGTTAGACTAAGCTTCTAGCTGCGGGTCTGCCTCTTGCGTCTAGTTGCTGATGCCAAACGGATGTTTGCTTGCTTCTGTTGGAAACGGATGCCTCACCGGAGGAGAGCAAACGAAGTTAGTCTTTTTTATCTCCAAAGTGGAGGAACCTGCACCGGCAGGAGTAAACTTGAGAGCCTGCACCGGCAGGAAGATTCTTTGGAACCTGCGCCGGCAGGATGAACGATCAATCAAACCCAATTTGAATTTCAAACCCAATTTTGTTTTTGCTTTTGGAATGAAAGAGAAAATTTGACCGGTATTTTGATTATGCCACTGGAAACTTTTGGGCGATTTTTCCAAAGGACATTTTCACTGCTCAGATTTCTCGATCCCAGATTGATGGAACTCATTGAATCGAAGTTTGATTTTTCGTTTGAGATCAAGTAACTTCTAAGTCCGTTTGATTTGACTGCCTTCCTTAAAGGAAGTTGTGAATTCAGTTTTTCGTGAGCCTGTCTTCTCAAGCTCATGACCTTTCTTCAGTTGATTCGAACATGGCTTCTCCGACTGATGTCGTTGAAACTCTCCTGGTGAAAAAGGGGATGCTGTCCATGAGGAAACACCTGAAGTCGAAGATCCAAAGACTTCTCCAAGCACTACTTTGGCCCTCTTGCAGGCCGAGATGGGTAGTTTGGTGAAAAGCATGTCTGATTTGGTCAAGGTCAAGGAGGAAGATCAGATCACTCCGTATGTCAAAGAGTCTGATGAAGTGGATGTTGCCAAGAAGCAACTGGATGTTTTGGTGATGATTCAACATGACCTGAAGCGTCAACAAACTGTTCAGGAATCAATGTTGAAGTCGCAATTCCTGTTGGGAAAGATGCAAGAGACTATGGCGAAATTGTTGACTGAGAGGTCGAATGACTTTGAACGTCAAAGATCCGCTATGATGAGGCATATGCAGGAAGAGACAAGCTTGCATCAGAACGCTATGGATCAGGTTGAGTCTGTGGTTGAGAAAGTAAGTACCACACTTGACCAGTTTACATCCAGTTTGACCACTCTCTCTTCGACAATCAAAGATCTGAGTGCTGATCAACGTTCCCAGGGGACACAGCATATTGATGTTTTGAAAGGAATCCACTATGAGATTCAAGATTCCAAGAAGATCCTGGACCATATCCGTTCCAACACGCTCACCACGAGCAAAGAGACTAAGAACGCAGCCTGGCAAGTCAGTGAGCTTCGGTCTGGTTCGGTTGATGGAAAGGGAACAGTGTCAGCCCAAAAGGGCTCCTTACTCTATGTCATCAGTGAGGACTTGAAAACGGCTACTCAATCGACGTTTGATGTGTTAGCCAAATCGATCAAGTCTGTGAATGAGACGATCGAAGCTGGTGTCAGCCCAGAGAAATCGTTGAAACGGAAGTTTGAGGAGCACCAAGAACAACAACGTGTGGAAGATCAGCAAAAGGAAGCCGAAAGACTTCAAAAGGAGCAAGAAGAACAAGAACGTCAACGATTGACGATGGTGATCCATCCATACACTGGTCAGCAGATGTATCTGACGGGTGAGCAAAAGGATCAGTTCTTTCGTGATATGGCTGCTGTGAAGCCCACGGATTTTTAAGGTTGGAACAACTCCGGGCACCCCGCCCATTCCACCAACGGGTTTCCCACCTGGACCACCAGCGGGTTTTGGATATGGTGCTATGCCATCTATGGGAACTCCGGGTGCACCTATGAATCCTGGTACCCCTATGACTCCGAGTCATCCACCAGGGTATGTTCCATCTTTTACTGCCCCGGCTTCTTTGCCTGTGCTTCCAAAGTCAACTCCACCTTGAAGGTGAAATGAGATGACATCTTTGAGAAGATATCGTATTTTGAGGTTTGCTCTGATGTGGGGATCGTATTTTCTCTTTCCCAGAGTCAAATTTCAACAGCTTGGAGCTTTGGCCGTCCGCTTGGTTTGAAAAGAAAGGTAAACTTTGAGTTTGCGTCTGCTTTGACATGAGTCGTAGACATGTGACCTTTGGATTTGAAGTATTGAAAGAAAGTTGATAGCTATTTTGGGGAGATTGATTTTGACTTTTGTCTTTCATGCTTGTGGCTCACAGCTTCTAAAATCTCGAGATGCCTGGATCTAAGAGGGTTTTGACGGATTCGTTCATTGAAAGGAGGATGCACGACAACGATCTTACTGAAGATCAGCTTTTTGGATATAGAGAAGATGAATTACCACATATCCAAGCTGGTACTGTTATGTTGATTCCTGAAGTTGAGAAGGAAAGGGTTCTTGATCTGCTTCAAGAGACGTTGCGGCTTCGCATCGAGCTTGGTTCACTGGTATCAGGGATTCGAGGTGATCCATATTTACGTTCAATGGGTGCTCGAGGTGAAGATTTCTTATATGTCTCTGTTCAGCCTCTTTGTAGCTGCAACATCAGCATACAGGAACGACCACTTCGCCGACACGTACAAAACATTGCGGATCACATTGGATCTAAGACCAATTCTGGTTCCTCTCGGCCCCTCTGGTCAGAACCTCCTGTAGAATTCGATTTGATTGTGAGCACCTTAGTGCATTTGTTTTGACCTGCTGTCGTAAGATACAGCGTAAATGTCAATTGTTTTTGAAAGTGTCTGAGATTCAAACTTGAAAGAGAAAAGTGACGTGAACGCACTGTTTTCTGATTTGACGTTTGGAAATTTGAGTTTGTCAGGCACTGATGTGTGACTTCGTAAGTTCATTTGCAATGTGACTTTCACCTTGTTTGCTCAAACTGGATTTTTGGGTCAGGCACTGAGTGTTTGTTATCCCATAAAGTTTCAGTCTTTCGAGTTGAAGAAATGGATCTCGACGACTCTCGAGAGATTAGGATAAACAGTGGACAAGTCATCGGACTTATCATGCTGCATCTTGCCATGCTTCCGAGGGACATCAGAAGCGATCTGATTGACAGGTTGCACCGTAGGACTACCCAGGAGATGGTAGATTGGTATCGAACTTCAACAGCAGCTTCGTCTGAAAGGGCTGGGAACTCAACAGTTGATCCTACGTCTGAAGGGGAAATGCCCGAGTCTTTTCCACCAGCTACTCCTGGAGAACATCTCTCTGAGGGAGAAATGTCGGAGCTTTTTGAGGATGAAAGAAATTAGGTGTTCAAATGAGAGCACTGATAGATAGTTTTTGGATTTGAACCTTTGGCCTGAACTTTGGTTTGAAAGGTAAAAGAGTCCATTTTGCATTTGAACTGAGACCGCTTCTTTGAGTTGTTTCAAGGTGAAACATGTTTTCTGCATATCTGTCAGTCTTTCTTGAATTGTCAGGAAGGGATTAACTTGTCATCTGTGAAGCTTTGTTTGCTCGAAACCCAGGTCGTCTTGATCTTAGTATCGTTGTTTTTCAGCAATGGAGACTGTGATTACGATCGAATATAAAGAGCCTTTCCGTGACGGTGAGTTTGAGATGAAGACCCAGATCCAAGATTTTCTTGATAGTAAAGTTGATGAGTGGAAATTTAGTGTCACAACGCACCTTTGGAGTGATCATTATTTCCGCCTCCTGAGAAGGCATTTCTCTTTACAGCGTCTAGTCGAGAATCCTGGAGAAGAACCTGTTTGGGTGCCATTGCCGTATGATTCGACTATCAGTGAGTGTTTGAATCTGGCCCAGTGTCGCACTCGTTTGACAAGCTACCGTATTCGAGTCCATCTCAATCCAGACAGGACAGTTGGAAATTGTGGAGACCCTTGAGTGGGGTTAGAAAGATCAAGCGTAGTAGTTTCAAAGACAGCTTGAAACTGATGAATGGTTTTTGAAAGGCAGATTGCTGAAAAAGAAGTGATTGTTGTGAAGTCTGAACTTGACTTGAAGTCATCTTGCATTCATGTTGCATTCAACCTGAACTGTGAAATTTTGGAGTTTAGGGTTTAGGGTTTTTGAACGGCGAGGGTACCCCTCTGTGCCTCTTTCTCGGTGGAAAGGAAAAACGTGAATAGTATTTCAGGAAATTCCGACCTTGAGTTTAGGGTTTTGGATTTGGAAATTTCACGGGGGAGGTCCCCTCAGGTAAAAATGATCCCAAGACCCCAAGCTTTTTCCGGTGTTTTGCACAGGTATGACATGATGGATGCGTAGTTTGTTTACTGTTGCTGTTTTGCTTCAGGAAGTAACTTGTGATGTTTTGTGGAGCTGCCAGGGTAGCACATCCACAAAGAAGTTGTGTTGAGTGGAGCAGCCAGGGTAGCGCATCCACGACAGGTTACATGAAAGTTTCTTTTTGAACTGCAAGTATGTTCTCCTTTGCCTTGTCTTGGCTTGTTGAACAACAAAAACAACTACCCCAATGATGACAAAGTCAGTTCATCTTGAGAAGAGTCTTGAACTCTTCATGAAAAGAACTTGAAAAGTCTGAGGGGTAAACAACAACAACAAAACATCTTGTTACGTTACCCAGGAACTTATGTTAGCATCTTAGTGTGGTTGCGAGCTTAATAGATTGGCCTGGAACTAAAACCTGCCATTGTCAGGAGCTTAATCTGAGGAAATTTAGCCGAACTACAAGAAGGGGTGTGAAATTTAGGTTCTCTAGGTGTAGTTCTCTCTTGTGGTGGTATTGAGGGAGTGCTGACTTGGTGTTTCTTTGTTTTGTTTGTTTTAACCAGAAGACAACCACTGCGTGTAGAGTCAGTTTAGACTCTTTAGTTTTGCTCCGCACTTGAGTTAGAGTCGAGTAGTTTTAGCTGAGTTTAGTCTTTAGGAGACTTGAAGTGTTTTGCTTGAAAGTGTTTCACTTAGCGTTGGACCACTTGATGTGGTAACTCGACCTCGTCTTTGGCTCAAGACGACGAGTGAAAAAGGTCCGCATCTTTCGTGCGTGGTTTTCACAAGATAGCAGTTGTAGCTGTCGCCTTCGTCTGCCACCAAACAAACCACGAGTTCGCAGACTGCAGTTGCAGCCCTGTCGTCTTCCAACTGGGCCCGCCACCAAACCTCAAGTTCCCAGATCGCAATTGTACATGAAAGAGGACTGTAAGTTGTCCTGTCATCTTCAATTGTCTGTTGTACGCCCAGGGTAGTGATAAATGTTTTGCCCGTCAAGGGCACAAGCGGCAAAGAGCACGGGTCCGCGACTGACACCAATGTAAACAGCGAGGAAAATGCTCAAGGGATTCTCCAGGACCCCAATACTTCTTCGAGGCTGCCTCGCCACGTTCCAAGTGGAAGACATTAACTGTTCATTCCAGAGGTTCTTTCGCAAGAGTTGGACCCCTCGTCTGTCTGGTGGACAGGAACTTGAACTGCTGTTCCGTGACCAGGTCCCACAGGTGGGAGTTATTGTCTCATGCGTTATCTCCGGTGAGATTCAACTCATTTGCAAGCTGGCATGTCAGATTTGCAACTGGTTAGTTTTCTTTTGGCAGTCAGCAAGCATGCTTGCACACGTTGGACCTCCACACCAAAAAAATCATTCAAAAAGCTTCTTCCTTGTGCACTTCAAAAAACCTTTGCGCTCGTGTTTTGTTGCCAGCTGCTGTCCAGGACCCAAACTTAACATATAAAATCGAAAGGCATGCAACGGCCTTTTAGCGAAAAATATTTACTTTTAGGTGGTGATGTTTGGTCAGTTGCAACCAAACTGTTGGTGAAAGCGAGCAAACCTAGGTAGCCAGTGTGCAAGGCCAAGTAAGATGGGAGGATATAGTTGATAACAAGTTGTGAAAAAAAGAGTGGCCTTTAATTGGGTATTTCTTGTGAAATCCAGATTTTGTGAGATATTTGTTGCGAGGTAAACCCTCCAGCAATAACAAGGTGTGAAACGTTAAACTGCACCCTCCTCAGAGTCCGCTCAGTGTATCTTGGCTTGGCGAAGCGAAGACAGCGTAGAAAGCGCAGAAAGCAGCCAAAGCGAAGCCCAGCCAGGCATTGGCAGCAGTGCTATTCCAGAAGCGGCTCGAAGTTGGCGACAGCAAAAAGCCCGGCGCGAGGGCAGTATCCAAAGATACGTAAAACTAGCGATGAGGGCAGTATCTGAAAAAGACACCGGGGGGAGCCAGTTGGATAGATTGTGACAGGAATTAGAAATTTATGATCATAACGATTTGGAAAGATAAGAGATGGAGACAAATGAACCGAGAAGTATGAGAAACCACCCGTGTTTCCAATAATCTCATTTTATTATTATCATAATTTATTTCTTTCTTATTGTCACAACCTCATAATAGTGTCAAAACTCTAAGTTATTTTATACTAATAATGCCTTGTCAATAACCGTTCCTTCCTCGATTCCAAGGGTCTGTTTCCACAGTTAACTTTTGTATGTTGTCCAAGCGAGAACGGGTCACAAGCTAGTCAAAATTATGAGGTTTTATCTGATGGACAGGGTACCAGAAAGGAATGGAAAGAAGACCCCAAGAAAGTCAAAAAAGAATCGTGTTACCGGTCGGTCTAGGATGATCCAACACTGGCCAGGACCTACAAACACCTTCCACAGGTTCACTCTTTCCTGATCCATTCCAGGACACTTTGCTACGACAGGAGGCTTAGGATAGGATCAAATGCTGGACGGGGGGAAGGAACTTGTGAATGGTGGATTTTATTAAGTTATTTGTAGGGGTGTGTCTGGGGCAAAAACACTTATTTTATTTCTTCTGGACACACCCCCACAATATACATATAATAATTAATACTTTCTTAATAAAATCCGCCGTAACAATCTTTTATTTTCTTTGATTGTCTTTCTTATTTGGTTCAGTCGTATGTTGGCTCTATGATCAGTCCAGTCGTTACACCTTTCCAGCTTACATGGCTTGTGCTTGAGGATTACATGCGGTGTCCAGGATTTTCAATCATATGTTGGGTAACCGTGGGACGACTTTATCCTTTGTAGCGGCATACCGGTGGACTCATTCCTATCCAAAAGTTGCAACAGAATTCCTTAGAAAATAATACAGTTTTATCTCCAGAAGACTTCCCGCGTACTGGCTGTTATCAATGAATCTTGGAATTTAATGAATTATTATCTGGTTTTCTATTTCCTGGCTAGTACTCGGATAATATGTTGACTGTAGGATATGGAAGAGGAAATCATTGGTAACCGCTGGAAAGAACTGGGGGGTGTGGGTCACTCGGGGAAGAGCCGCATGCGCGCTCGTGACCCACCCCCCTTAACCAGTTCACTCCCAGCGGCCAAGAGGCTCCCGCACAAGAATCACACAATAAATCCCTTCTTGGGCCATAATAATTCTATAAAACTTTCATTTTATTTTCATTCTTAAGGTTTCTCTTATTGGGATTTATTTGTTGATTCATTGGTTTACTCGTTACATTTGGACAAGATCAACCACCAGATTATTTTCCAGAAGTAACCCGGGTATCCATTCAAGACCTAACAAAATTACCAGTTTATCCTTGAGAATGACGTCCGGGTAATAGTCTGGAAAGGATGAACAAGAGACTGTAGGACCTGAACATGAAGGAATAACGGATGAACAGATAATAAATTTAAGGTGTTACACGGTAGTAGCTGGAGAACCTGATGTAGCATTCCTTGTCCCATAAAAGCCCATATTAATTCACATAAAATCTGATTGTATTTTCATTAGTATTTGCTTTTATACAAGGAATGAAGGAAGGAATAATATGGGCCCAAGAAACCCGTATAAAATCAATAATATTTTAAATAGATTATTTCATTTATAGGTTTCTTGGGGCATAACACACTGACAAAATCCCTTAAAACTTCAATAATATTTTCATTTTAATGTATTTTTGGTGTGTTATGCGTGCAAGAAGTCCTAGAAGCTCCAAGCAGTGACCATGCTGGGTCCTAGTGGGTGAATTTTGTTTCTCACCAAACTTCATGACGTCTATAGCCTTTTGGCCAATGGCTCATGGTTTTTAGACCGCGATGCTCCTTGAACACTGTTTCGAAAGAATCCTTGCACTGGGTTGGGCTATTGATGCGGAATTTTGGGCCAACCGCGAGGCTTTGTTTTTGATTTCGGCGCTCGCGATACTAGAACCTTAGCTACCAGCTGCGTCCATTTTGTTTTTGGTCCTGGAGGTACCACAGCACGCGCCGGGCCTTACGGTCTCATATGTTGGTGGTTTCTTGTACCGAGAAGTAACTGGGTATGAAAAGGATCACACGAAGAGTGAACTATGAAAAAGTCCCAAACGAGAATACGAGAATACGAGAATGCATAGGAGGCAAAGTAGAAGAGAAGATGCCACTGCGGTCAAGCAAGGACATGGAGTCCGGAATGAAATGAAAAATTTAAAGATGGGAGGGATCCTAGGAGAGGAGAAAGAAACACCCAAGTTCGAATGTAGGGGTGTCAGGGAAGTAGATGAGAGGGTTAAGACAAAGGAGAAGGACAGTAAGGTGTGAGAGGGTGAATCGAACTCCGGAGGACGAGCCGGACAGTATGCCCAGGCCACTCAGCTTTTTTTTAGGATCCCTTCTTAAGAAAGAATAAAGGAGATTTAACACAAAAAGCATTGAGATAACGAGCGCGGTATTCAGTGGAGAGGAGAATGCCAAGACAATGGAGTCAAGTAGCCGGTGGCGCAGCAGCATAGACGGCGCATAGGAAGGCGGCTGACAAGCGTGGGCAGCGCCAGCGCGAGTAAGACAAATCGACATGGCTGCTAAGACCACTTTTGGGTCTCAAGGTGTTGCTCTTTTTTTTTTTTGAACTAAGCTACGCGCGTCATTACAATGGCAGTCATTGAACTGTCCTAGAATTGTCGTTGTTAGACAACAGTATCTAAATGAACGATTAGGAACAAACAAGAACTAACACAAACAAAAACCACAACCAGTCCCTAAAGGGAGAGGTCTCAAGGTGTTGCTCCATTGGGCTAAGCCACTTTGGGCAAACACCTTTCGAAAAGGAAAACTGAAGAAGAGGAAGAAGCAGGTCAGGGGAAGCAAAGAAGAAAAAGATAGTACGGAGAAGAGGGAGAAAAGGAACGAGCCGGACAGTATGCCCAGACTGGCTCCGCGGAGAAGATCTAGAAACACATGATATTTTACAGGGTGGGATAGAAGACAATTCGAGTTTGGAGGTGGGCTATCAGAAGAGGGATTGGCAGTAGGGACGAAAACGGGTGGAGGAGAAACCTTTTACTCGAAGACTTGCCTTGTCAGAACCCTTGGGCAATCCCTTCAGAATGCCCATAGGTAGACCTTTGGGAAACCTTTGGGAGGCCCCTGTTGTATTGTGGCAACTACACAAGTATAAATGGAACTCCTGCCTTGCGCAGCTTCATGTACGTGGATGTGGGTGTACCAACTCGCCACCCTTGTTCAATCACTGGGATGATGCAGGACAACCATCTTCTACAACTTGGAGTCACTTGGGACATCTATTTGCGGAAATTGCTATGTCATCGTGAAGTACTGAGCGGCATGAAGATTTTCTTTTCTGAAAGCGTAGTGTTTCACCTTGTTTTCTAGGTGTCTTCATTGTTGTGTTGTTTTGGGTTGTGTTTGTGGTTGGGTTTGTTTTGTTTCGACCTGAGAAGACATCTGGCTTTTTGCTTTTCACCTGCTCGAACAATGTGAGAACTACACAACCTGCTTTTTAACAGAGCTGCCAAGGGCAGCCAGAGAAATGAAGAGAAAGCATACCGTGGACGACCACAGAGAAGTCCAGGCCAGGTGGGAGCAAAGTCAACGTTGGATGTGGTATTAGAAACACCAACGTGCGCCGCTGGTCCTGGACATTAATAGCTTCATACATGCATTCCGGGGCAAGGATGAGGACGCTCGTGCCGAAATTGATACATACATGGATTACTGTGCAAAGCGGTGGCAAACAAGAGAGGGCACATACCAACTCAAACGGCGACGACTCTTGCCTGATGTGAGAGACCCGCCTGAGCAGGGTGATGAAGTGGACATGACGGACCTGATTCTTCACATGGATGCCAAGGTGGACATACTACAAGGTGGAAGAGATGAGATGAGAGGCTTGGGGGCGCGATTCGTTTCACCCTTTTTGCAAGGATTTTCACCGGCTCTTCTCTGGTTTGTTTTTGTTGGGTTGGTGTTTTTGTTTGTTTGGTTTTGTTTGTTTTGTGCTTTCTTCGCCGATGAAAAGACCACTGCAAGTAATTCCAGTTTCACTCTTTTTTGCTTTCGCATGCCTCGGAAGTTGACCGACCATGCCCCGTGCTCGCTCGGCAATGCAGGAAAAAAATGCTCGAACAATGTGAGAACAGCTGATCAAAGACAGAACGTTTTGATAACCGTCAGAGCCTCGAGCGTGTACGACATGAGCTCAAAAAAAAAGGAAACCTTTGGGAGGCCCCTTGAGTTAGAGGTGGCCAATCAGTGAGGGATTTGTCTTTGCCTTTGAAGTTGCCTTTATCTGAACCTTTTCCTTTATGGTTCAAGCAGGAGAAGTGTAGTCTGAAAAACGGGAATCTGCATCTAGTGTAGCCACTTGAGGAGGTGACTTTGCTAGTCGATGCCGGGTCCAAACTCCGGAACCAATAACATGATAACGTGTTGCAGGGAAGCGTGAGAGGTTGTAGGTTGATGCCCGCATTGCCGGAGCACCTTTTTGGGCTCAAGATTTTTTCCTGCCAGCGTTTGCTGTTATGTGGTCCGGTCAAGTGTTGACAAGGCGGCGGCTACGAGTTGCAGCCCGGCAATACTGCTTGAAGGCACAGCAACACCAGCTACAGCGCCAGTAACACTGCTTGGAGGCACAGTAACACCGCTTGAAGGCACAGCAACATCGCTTAGAGGCACAGCACCATCGCTTGGAGACACTGCAGGAAGAGAACTCAAGTTGCGCAGAGTTGCAGAGTGCAAAGAAACGAAAGTGAGAGGGACGCAGCCACGGCAGCCACAGGTAGCCGCAAGGCAATGAATGTCTAAGAATGACATCCACCAGCTTGGAAGTACAGAATACCTTTGCAGTGGACAAGGCGAGAAGGACTAAAGATCAGTGACTGCATGCGTACTAATGACTGTGTCTGCCATGTTGGTATGGGAGTGGTCTGCCAATTGTTGCTTTGCTGTGAGAAACACTGAGCGTAGTGCTGTCCAAGAGAGCCAGTTCCACTGGAAAGAGAGCCATTTTGGACCTGCTGCTCTCGGAAGTAGCTTCTTCGCCCTTGCGCAGAGATCACTCCTTTCGGGAGAGCATCTCGATGGTCACGTGGCTCTCTCAGATGTGCCATACGCTGCACGATTCTGTCCTGTAGCTTATAGAGTAGCCTAACACGAACAAGGAACCGACGGCAGGTGTCTGTAGACATCAAGTCCCTGAAATCGGAACGCTAAGATTTTAGCCACAGTCAGTGGAAGGGCTTCAAGCCTTCCAGCTGCCCATGTTCGCCAAATGTGACGCACTGCTGAAAGGAGATTTTTTCGTTTTGTTTGAGGAATCCATGCCGTTTGTGGTCTCTAAGTGTCCGCTTCCTACCAGAAGCTTGAGGTCCCTGAGAGCGGCAGCACACTCTTTACCAGCTTAGAAACTTCTCTCACGCGGAGAAGCAGAGGTTTGGTCACGGTTTTGTGGTTTCCAGGATTTGTTGAGGAATATTCCGATCTCCGATGGTTCCATGTGAGTACTGCAAAACACTGAATGATTTTGGAGATTGAACATTTAACCAAGGTGGGTTCGAAGTGGGCTGCCAGTCTTTCAGCTGCCTTTGTTCGCAAAATGTGACTGTAGGTGAAAGAAGAAAGTTGTTCTAAATGCCTTATTAAAATTAAGAAATCTGAGCCTCCACTCCTTACCAGTAGCTTGATGTTCCTGAGAGCTGGTTTTTCTGCAGTTTGCCACCACCTGTGCATCATGGAGACAGCTTTGCAGCAAAAGAGCTGCTGTCTCCTCTATTGTCACCACGTATCATTTTCGCATCCAGTCAACCACAGGTAGGATCTGACTGTGAAGATTTGACCGCTGTGCAGTGGTCCCTTATGATTCAGCTTTGATTCGTTGACGATCGATAGCGCTCGTCCCTTCAAAGATACAAGATTTTGCAGAGTTCGGCAAAATTTCATCTCTTTGTAAAGGTTCCTGATGGCTGCACAGGGACCAAGGCACCTGCAAGCTGAAGGAAATGAGGAGCAGCTGTGCCCACTAGCCAGTCTAAGCATTTCCGCCAGAGACAAGATGTGTGTGCCAATGAAAGAGCAGAAGCCAGCGCTGGGACATACTTCAATGTGACTCATCTGAAATTGTCATTGTGATTGTTGGCTTTTTGGTTGCTGCTGCCATTGAAACCCAAAGGTTCATCGGAACAAAATCCTCGTTTGTTTTTGTAGGGCCGTTTAAACCTTCAACGTGGGAGACTATTATAGACTATTTCTTTTCGTAGTCAACTGGACTTCCAGAAGTATTTTCTCCGTGCTGACAACCCACATTTAGCAAGCTAGCTAGCTTCCAGGACGAATCCAGGACGAATCTAACACCGATTTGTTTGCAAGCCTAAGCAAATAACAGATTTCTATTAAGTCAGTGTGGTTTCCTCGCCTTGTTCCACGTCACATTTGCGTAGCTGAGATGTCAGAAGCCACTTCCAACGGAGAGGCGCAGAAAGTGGAAGCAATGTCATAGTGCCTTTGGCATGCCAGAGCCCAGTGAGGCGTGTGCAATTTTGGGTGCTGGCTTGAGTAAGGAGCGGATGTGACCTAATACCGCAGAGAGATCATGCTTCACTGGCGGCACACCGCACTTGATATTTTTATATATTCCAGTAGAGCCGCACGAGGCGGTGGCGAAAGTTCAAGAATATAAAACGTATAGGAGAGATTGGTTGTTGTGAATCACGGATGACAAAGCGAAAACACTGATGGATCTGACTAACTGCCGAACTGTCTAACTGATTAACTGACTAACTGGCTAGTTAGTTAGTTAGTTAGTTAGGTAGGTAGGTAGGTAGGTAGGTAGTTAGTTAGTCAGTCAGTCAGTTAGTTAGTTAGTTAGTTGGCTCAGGAGCTAGTTAGTTAGTTAGTTAGTTAGTTTGTTAGTTTGTTAGTTTGTTAGTTTGTTAGTTTGTTAGTTTGTTAGTTGTTTGTTCGTTCGTTCGTTCGTTCGTTCGTTCGTTCGTTTGTTTGTTTGTTTGTTTGTTTGTTTGTTTGTTTGTTTGTTTGTTTGTTTGTTTGTTTGTTTGTTTAGTTAGTTAGTTAGGTAGGTAGGTAGGTAGTTAGTTAGTTAGATTGTTAGTTAGTTAGTTAGTTAGTTTAGTTAGTTAGTTAGTTAGTTAGGTAGTTAGTTAGTTAGTTAGTCAGTCAGTCAGTCAGTCAGTTAGTTAGTTAGTTAGTTAGTTCAAAAAGTGGCCCGTACCCGTCAGTTTTTTCACATTTTGACTTGCAAATGGGCTTCGCACCACAAGGGCGTGCCATTTTTTGAACATCGGTACTTCAATAAGTGGCCCGAGATTGTGGTGTTTTGTGCATTTTGACTTACAAATTTACTTCTGGCCACAGCCGCGTGCAATTTTCCGGATCGGAACTTCCAAAATTGGTCCGCGATTGTGGTGTTTTGTGCATTTTGACTGGAAAATGTGCTTCGCGCCACAGCGGCGTGCCATTTTTGAACATCGGAACTTCAAAAATTGGTCCGCAATTGTGGTGTTTTGTGCTATTTTGACTGGAAAATGTGCTTCGCGCCACAGCGGCGTGCCATTTTTGAACATCGGAACTTCAAAAATTGGTCCGCAATTGTGGTGTTTTGTGCATTTTGACTGGAAAATGTGCTTCGCGCCACAGCGGCGTGCCATTTTTGAACATCGGAACTTCAAAAATTGCTCCGAGATTGTGGTTTTTTGTACATTTTGACTTGAAAATGCGCTTCGCGCCACAGCAGCGTGCCATTTTTGAACATCGGAACTTCACAAATTGCTCCGAGAGTGTGGTGTTTTGTGCATAAGGAATTGAAAATGTGCTTCGCGCCACAGGGGCGTGCCATTTTTCATCTGTCTGCTGAACAGCTACTTCCGCACCCGCCGCTTTAGCGAGGCTACTTTTCGAGCATCAGGAACCACGCATCATTGAGAAAACGCAGCGATTCACGACTTTCCTAACATTTGGCGCATGTGGATCTTCTTTCTAGTGACTCTACTCGCGTGTTGATCTTCCTTCTGCTGATCCGTACTCTGCTTTTCAACTCTGCATATTGTCGGAAGTTAGACTTCTAAACTTCCTTCGATTATTTGTGTTGCCTCAAAATCATGGTGGATGGAAGTTTGAAAATGGCTATTTGTGTATGCTTCTAGTTCGTACGGTTTCAGACTACACATGTCTTAGTCAGGCTTGCAGTGAAGAGGGCAAGGCGCACACTTCCATAGCATTTGTCCCACGTTATTTCTTTGCAGGTACTCGACACAGCAAAAAGTAGTGACTCGTAAGGCGGCAGGCAGGGTTTGGGAACATTTTCAGGCCCTGAAGGGGGCACATCTACTCTAGAAAAGGGACAAAGATCGATAAAGATGAACGGAATTTTGACTGTTGAGCTTCAACTGGAACTCCAAAAGGTATACGTATGCTTCGCAAAAAAAAGGTGTTGCCCCGGAGATTCTTCTTTGCGTTGATTGGCAAAGATATTCAAAAAGATTTCACGAAGATATACGAAATGTTCGAATTCTGTTTGAGTTTTTTTTCAGATTCAAGTACCTTGAAACTTGAGAGCCAACATGGAATGGAAAGACACCATGCAAAGTCGTGCTGAAGGTTTTTTTCTCAAAAGCAGACCACTTGGAAAGAAAGAATCAAGAAAGGACAAACTCGCTGGTTCATTTGCCAGCAAAGCCTTGGCAGTGTGAATCTACTTGCCGTATCTTCGCGGTTCTTGATTCAGTTTTGATCAGAGATCGATGAGCCAGCACAACTGCCGTCACAATGGCAATACATAATTTCTCTCAGCATTATTGAGCAAAATCCCCAAGGGATCACACTGTTTTCACTGGGCACAGAAAAATCTCAACCAACACAGCTGAACGGCGTAAAAAAACACTTTAGAACAACCACGCTCAGGGTGACGGCTTAGAGTGCTTGGAGCACCATGGTGGTCACTCTCTCAGTGTCAAGGGAGAGGTATCCAACACAGCAATCTTCCAACAGAGCAATCTTCCACCACAGGCAGTTGAATTTATAAGGGGAGCGGAGAGTGTCATGTTTTTTATGCGGCACGGCATTGGCTTTGCTGCCGCATTGTGGTGTCACCTGGTCTTCACTGGAGTTGACGGTTTCTGCGGGACCCAATGGTTGAAAGAGTTGACGGTACACATTCCACAGCCATGGCCAGCAAGTTTAGAAGTGAAACGGACATCTAGCTTGTCACTAGGCTAAGCAGGCGAAGTTTGGTGGTTATGGTGGTTGGGGTTTGGGGTTCAAGGTTCATTGCGAGATTGGGGGTGTCCAATCGTCCAATCGTCCTAGCGGTTTGGTTTTGGGGAGTTGATTTGCAGGTACCATGCTTTGTGTGAAAACTAGAGCTCAGGAGGGGGTGGTTTTGTTTTGGGGGGAGAAACCTTTGATTCCTGAAAATTGAGGAAAATGAGGGACTCCAAATTGTTTCAAAATGAGCATCTTTTTCAATTGTGCCTGGGAAACAAAAAAACTGGTTTATATCAGCCAGTAGAGTCATTAGATATCATCATGATTAGTTTTATATCTTTATCATTATCAACATCCCTAGGAATTTTATATGTGTTGGTACGAGATCCCATAATTTTTTGGCTGAAAATTTCGCCCAATTTCGCCCCGATGTGGAACGTGGAAATAATCAACAGAGGTCGGCTAGCAACGTCACTCGAGCCTTGTACGTTTTGGAGGAGCTGAAAGATATCGAGCTCTTCCGTTCCTTTTGGCGGCGGCTTCCCGCACATTCTGCAGTGGCTTTAAGGGCACCCACAGAAGCGAAAGAAGAAACAATCATGTTGAAGATCTCCAAGGAATTGATTTACAGGATCAATGAATTTGACTGGACAGAGATTGATTTTGATGTGGCAGAAATGGTTTGCACTGCTTGTGGTTGTTTAGCTTTTCGAGGCTACACTTTGAGAAGCAAAACAGGCAATGACTATGCACGGATGAAGCATTGGCAGCGACATTGGCAAAGGCAAGGAAATTTTTATCACCTGGGCTTGGAATCTCAAACAGATAAGGTGTCGCGACACGCCTATGAGTTCCTAGGTGGTGAAATTTCAAATATTTTTTATGTTCACCCCGAAAATTGGGGAAGGTTTCCAATTTGACTAATATTTTTCAAATGGGTTGAAACCACCAACTAGGTTGATATATCATCGTACTTTACCCAGCTTGTTAAATGCCGGCGACTGTTTGTTGGAAATTGGATTTGGTTGCCACATGACCTATGGTCCTGGAGCATCTGCCCAACTTTGGCCCAAACTTTATCCTGAAGCAAAAATACATATGGTCGACGTCAATAAGACTTGTGTGGAGAAAATGGGCCAGCAATTTTTGGCGCGGCAGAATTATACAGTGCATATAGCTGACCAAGGAAAAGTTGGTGATCTGGAGAGATTGAAAGATGATGTTCTTGAGAATTGCAGCCAGCTTTCGGTGATCATTGATGATGGATCCCATCGATCCAGTGATATCATTGCGTCTTTTCATTCGTTGTATCCATTGCTGAAGCCCGGAGGGAGATACTTTATTGAAGACATTGGTTGGAGCAGGAACGAAGACCTTTATGATACCGTGCCAGAGGCTGGCTTGGAGCATCCTGGCATCAGTATCTTGGACGTCAACCTCATCAAGAGTACTGTAACCTTTTTTTGGACGTTGTTTACTATTTGATTCAAACTTTGGGAAGTCAATGTTCAAAGAGGCCTCTACTAAATATGTGGGGAATCCTTGTGGTCACTGGCATTGTGCTGGGAGGAAATCCATGGAAATCCCACATTCAAATACCATTTTCAACAGGGCTTTGTTTTTACTCCGAGGGAATGCACCCCTTAAAAACCAGTGTAAAAAGTTATGCAAGTTCCATCAGTCAATTCTTGGCTACTGGTGTAGCGTTTACGCTTGGTAGTAAACACTCCTATAGGCAGGCCTTGTGAACACCTGGTAGTTTTATCAGTAATTTCCAAAAATATTATATATGCTGTGGTGAAAGTAGGTGGCGGGACTCCCAAAAGGTGGCTTAGTAAGGGCCAATGATAAACCAATTGCATTGGAGTTGCGCCATCTACTTTCCAGGTAGTATAAATCGCCAACCCCACTTGGTTCGGTATATGATAGAAGTTCAAGCTGATCATCCAAGCCATGAGTGTATATAGTTATACAGCTATACAGTACAGTAGTACATATATGTACATATGCATATATACATACATAGGGCGACTTCCTATTTTTGATGGTCACAGCTACTGTATCTAAGTTGGATTTCATGTCACATTTGATTTTGTTCAGTTTTCTGGATTGGATCAGCACATCAACAGGTATAGCCGTATAGCCCCCGTGGTATATGAGTTTCATCAAGATTTATACGAGGGTATAGTGAAAGGTAGTGAAAGGTAATAACGATTTAAAAGAGATTCATACAGATTTCATAAAGATTACGAGGGTCTTTGGAAATCCCAGCAGATTGTCCCTTCAAGGTATCCACTTTGTGGCCTCCTTCCTTGCCTTCCTCTTTCGTCGGGGACGGGGGCTTGTGGGGCCTTATTCCAGCCTGGAGGCAGTGCAATGTCGCAAGAATATCTGTGTGCTGAAGAACGGGTTGTGAACAGAAAATCGGCGGGAATCAGGGCGCAGGTCCATTTAAGGGGGAGTGCTGATTTCCTCCGGGGTTGCATCATCCAGTGGATCTCTACTGGCTGGCGTTTTACTTATGTCTTAATCACTCAACCAGCCAGTGCTGTTAGAGGCAAAAAAATACAGGTCCAAAACATGCTGCCACTTGTATCACATGGCCTTTTTGAGGCACGTTTTATCTCTATTGACCAATGTTAAAAACCCTGGTGGGTTGATTACCCTCCTTGAAACTTATAACATATTTGCCCCTGAAAATGGATGGTTGGAAGACGATCGTTTCTTTTTGGGGCCCGGCCTATTTTCAGGGGCGAACTGTTAGTTTTAGGGAGTGCAAGATAAGAGGGTTCATACTGGTGATTCAATAAACCCTTCCAGAAACTCATGCTGTTACGAGTGGTTTTGAGTGTTTTTAGGGATTTCCCGCCAACTATACCGACCCCCCAAAATCCACATGAATTTTCAAAGATGGCCTCAAAGAACTAAAAGTGGCCTTTCCAACCGAGACCACCTACGAGATCAGCATCTCAACCACGGTTTACAGTTTGACTTATTAAGGGATAGATAGATACGTAATTACTGTGGATGGAAGAAATCCTGCACCACCTGGGATGGTAAAAACCTTAAAAATAATGGGATAATCATCATCCTTGGTGGTGCAGGATTTTGTCCATCAACAGTAGTAATTCTTAACCAACTTTTTCTAATTTCTGAGCTGGCTCGTGCCTTGTTGGGAGGGCCAAAAAACCCTTTGATGTCTCCCTGTAAAAACTGATTGATGGATGACCCTAAGTCAGCGTTCCTGGCATAGATAGGTGGCTTTGGTTGATGGACAAAATGGCCGTTTAGAAGTTGGGAATACGGATGGAACATGAGGAAAAAACGTGGGGGTCAAATGATTCGGGTCATTTCCCACATCAACTAGTAGGGGATTTTTGTCAATCCCTGAGTGACAAATAGGATTTGAGATACCCATGACAAGCTGGACTTATTTTGACTAATGGGATGACGCATGTCGTCATGTTTTGCACATCTTCTCGACCATGGCACATGTTGGATGCGCTTCCAACCGCCCTCCGCCGTAGCTGGTGGGCTCTATCTTGGAGATAGTAATGGCATGGGATTTACAGCTGTGATCTCTCAAAAGCAAAAGGAATTTGTGTCATAACCCGTGATTCAAAGATTTATGTGGGGGGCTTGCAATACCATAGGATGAAACTGTGAATGTAGATGTCAAGATCCAGGTAAGAGAATTGAGAGGAAACTGCACGCTAGGAGTGCAAAGCTTCCGAGGGAAAGTGTGGCCACTTTGGCCAAGCTATGTGAAGGCCTACAAGCGTGCCATCGCTGACTACGTCTTCAAGGCTGGATTCTGAATAGGACGGAACAGCCAAATGATCCGCAAAACGATCTATGATTGTCCAGAGAGTTCTTCCAAGTGTTTCTACGTTTGCTTCCTCGAGACAATCCCAAAAAGGTTTCCCTAACAACAGGAGCTGAAGCAGCCAACAACAATAATAACAACAACAACAACAACAACAACAACAACAACAACAACAACAGCAGCAACAGCAACAGCAACAGCAACAGCAACAGCAACAAGAAGAAGGGCACAGGAGGAACTGCACATATGGTGGAACATTGTCAGGATGCACTTTCTTGCCGGTGTCCGGAAAACTCAGGAGCTGGGTAGGTGCAACAAACGAAACAAGGAAGTTTTTCCTCCAAAAAGGTACAACATGGTTTATGCTAAAGGTTCATTCTGTTTGTTAAACCTGAAGTTATGTCAAGCAGGTGATGGTGCTGCGAGATTTAAAGTGTTTGCAGCTTGCGCGCGTTCTTGAGATGCAGCTCAACTCTATGGCTGGTTTGCAATTACGTACTATCAGCAATCATGGAGAAACTTATCCACAAGCAATTGAGACCAAGATCCCGTTGAACTGGAGTACATTGAGACTAGAGTTGTTTTTTTCCCCTTCTGCAATTGCTCAATTTACTTTCAGTGCGGGGTTGCATCCCAAGAAATGAATTGTTTCAAAATCTCCGATTCGTCGATTCGTTAAGTTTGATTGTTTGAGGCCTGTGCCTAGGGTGTGCTCTTCGGAAGGATTGAAGGTGCGCATGGGATGCCGGTGCGGTGTTTGAAAATCGGATGCTGATTTGAAGAGTTCTTGAAAGCAATTGGATGAAAGATGGATGATGGAAACTCTTGGAAGTACAAGGTCACTAAATCTCATCGCTTTGTTTTCGGTCAGCGACTAGTTCCAGCAACAGATACAGACGACCGGCTACCACTGTCCACCATCGGTCTTGACAATTAAGGAGGTAGGGTTGGCCAGGATGATTGATTGTGGGCAAATGATTGGTAACAACAACAAGCAGGATGATGATGATGATGATGATGATGATGATGATGATGATGATGATGATGACTTGAAGATATGAAAAGATGAAAATATGAAGACACGCACATATGAAAATATCAAGACACGCACATATGAAAATATGAAGATACGAAAATATTGAAATATGAAGGTATGAAGATATGAAGATATAAAGATATAAAGATACGAAGATACGAAGATATTGACACATGAGGATACGAAGGTATTGAAATATGAAGATGTGAACATATGAAGATATGAAGATATGAGGAAGATAAAATGAAGATCATTATGCCGCTGGCTTCAAAAACACCGACATGTTTATCTTGTTTTTGTGTCATCAGGAAGACAATAAGAGTGCAAAAACTCATCCAGATTCATTTCCTACACCACTAATGGTGCATCAAAAACAAATGGTACCTGCAAGATTTCCATTCTAACATCACCATTTCTCACCATGTTTCATGTTCATGACATCGGCCACCATCAAGTCTTGGTGCAAAATCTATCAAAATCTGTGCTTCCACCATTTTCACTGACATCAAGTCTTCCACCTTCAATCCCAAACTGCAGAGGTCAGACTCCATCCTGGATCCAAGGTGAGGAACGGGTTGAAACTGTTGGGGCCGGAAAAAGGGTGATGCTTTTGCCACCTGGTGAAGCTTGCAGTTTGCCGCTTTGGCTCCATAAAGACTGAGTTTTAAAAATTTTATGGTGTTGATTTTTCGTCCTGATAGCGATGCCAATGGTGACTTTGTCACTTAGACTGCTGGTCTTTGGCTTTTGCCTACCGGCTCTATCTATGCCATTGGAGGGATCAGAACTTTGTCCCTGCATCAATGCAAGTGATGATGCATACGGTCGTGGTTGCCGTGCTCATGATACGTCAGGAGATCGATTCTCAGAATGCAATTCCACCTTGGCTCCTCAGTGGTGTAGTGACATGTGGTGTTATGTCGGTCCTGCAAACTGCTTGGCCACGAATCAAGTCAGCAACATTGACAACAGGCTTTCTTGGTCCTACACCACGTGCGGCTACCGAGATTTGTTTTCCTTATCTAATATAACTGAAAGTATCCGGGGCCAAACCTTGCGGGGTGTTTTTATAGGGAACACGGGAGGATGGAAGGGCAACTATTGTTCGAAAGGACAAATTTGTGTAAACCGCGGCAATGGGCCGACACAACGCATCTTCGATTTGCTGTCAGCGTCTGCTGGCTTTATGCTCGATCAACAGATGTCCATCCCTCAAGCAGCTATTGAGCAAATGGAACGGGCAAACCCTTCCGGATCACAATTTGATTTGTGCACCTGGGCTACAGGCATGGGCTTTCTTGACATTTGTGTATGTTCTATGCTTCTTGTGCCTAGGAGAACAGATGCTACTCACTTTGTGACGCTGTGGACTGAATCAACTATCCTTGTGGGGCCTTTGTCGAGCGTACAGCCCAGAGATGATTTTGCGTCCATGCTTGGAAGGGCTTTTCGACCTTTCAGTCCCATGCTTTGGCTTACTGCTGTGGGTGCTGCAATGCTTCTTTCGATGGTCATTTTGCTGTTTGAAAAGAGCGAAGGTGGGCAATTCCATCAGACAGAGCACGGTGAGTCAATTGGAGATGGCTTATTCAATGCCTTCTTTGGCCTTGTAACATTTGAAGTGAAGTTTGAACCAAAAACCGTGGGTGGTCGTATCGTTAGCTTGGGTTTAGCATTCATGTTCATCTTACTTGTGTGTGGCTATACAGCAAGCTTAGCATCCTTTCTGGTGGTCGAGAATCGATTTACATCACCAGTGTCTGGCTTGAATGATGTGATCCGCCTCAGCTACAAGGTTTGTGCACACAGAAGTGATAGTGAACAAGTCTTGCTGAATGGCGTATCCGAGCAAAATTTAGTTGTGATGCAATCCAGGTCAGATATTCTTCCTGGTGTTGGCCCTAGCTGTCAGGTGGCGGTGCTTCGAGAGGAAGACTTTGAAGCATCTCAAGCGGCAAACCGTGGCAGTTTCTGTGACTTGCAGAAGATTGGTGATCCTTTGTTTTCAAGTATCATTGGTCTGGCAGTGTCTGAAAGGTGGATGCGTCCATTGAGTTATGCACTCGCAAGAGCAGGATCTTCTGGAGAGGTTCAGCGCTCTTTGGATGCATATCGGCCACACAACTACTGCAGTGCAATTGCTGCCGAGGCAGAAGCTTCAGCTGAACCGCCTGCTCTGCAAGTTGAAGGCATGTTGGGTCCCTTTGTTTTAACATCATTGATTTCTGGTTTTGGTATTGTTGCCCACTATTTGAAGTATGGCTGGGACCGAGAACGTGAAAAGCGTCGGACGCGAATGTCGCGATCCGTTGAATCTGGACAGACTTCTGAGGCGAAGGTTGAGGCTTTGGAGGAAGATGTTGACGTGGAGAAGCGGCCCCCGCACGACATGAAGAACATGTCTGTCGAGAGTGCTACTAGAGGTCGGTTTTAAAGTGCCAGCGTCAAGCAGCTTGCATCATTTCTGCCACCAAAACCAATCTTTTGTGTCATCAAACCCCTGAGGCTGTGTTCTCAGCAAAGCTGATGCAGTGTGGGGAGACACCAGTTGTATCCAGTGGCAAAAAAGGTCCAACAAGTGCGAAGGCCCAATCATTCTGAAATTACTGTCATAGCCACCTGCAAGCAAAATTTCACAATCTGCTATTTTCCAAAGCCCATGCGCATGTGCGGCTGAACGCCTTAAGCGCCGGCCTAAGCCCTGGATCAAAAAAACGTTTGGAGGCTCAAGCCAAAATCGGTACACATTCTCGATTTGTGCGACCCTGCCAAGCATCAGCTCTGTTAACTTGGTACACTTCAGATTTGTGGTACACTTCACTGATTTGTGCAAAAGCAAAAATGATGGACCTGACAGGCAACGGAAAGATCACAACTGCAAAAAAGGGCCCGGAAACCCCTAAAAAACCCTAACAAAAAAACATCAACTCAATGTGCCGGCCAATTGGCGAGCAAACGTTGGAAAGCACTGAGGGCGGCACCACCTGAAACCAAGGCAAAAAACAACACACTAAGTTAGGGGAAACACAAGCAACCAACACTAAAACCATACCATCCTACACATGGGCCACTCAACCTGCACACACGGAGCAAGTATCACTTGGCCCTCTGGACCTTGAGCCCTGTCTCACAAAAAGGTGGTTTACTCCCTTAGTGCAGCTAGCATTGCCATGGAGCTACTGCCAAGACGGGAAATGCGATCTCGCAAAAAGAGACAGCCAAAAGACATGATAGCTACACTCACTCCACTCAGCTGTTGTAGTAGGTGGCAGCCAAAAGCCGAATCAACCAATGCCGTGATACTCCGCTCTCGAACCGACAAGGTCCATGCAGCATCCACCCATCGGTACCAACCAAAAACGGCTTGCGGCAACACCTGACTGGCCAATGAGCCCGATTGAGGCCGCACCAAAAACCAGCATGCGCAAACCATCGCCAAAGAAATCACCACATAGTGCCAGAACCCTCAGCTTCAGCTCGGAAGAGCATCTCGAATGAGGGAAACAACCTTGGAGATGGCAGCCGCCTTCCGGCTAGGGATGTCATCGGGCTTGCACCTGGTCGACAAATACTCTTTCAGCACAGGAAGAGTCTTAGCCTGCAACTGCTCTTCCACATCTGCCCAGGAGTGAATAGCCGCCACATCAATCAATTGGGTAGGCTCCCCCTCATGAATGAAAGAGCAAAGAGTCTTCAAATGTGACTGTCCCTTCGGCGTCAGCTGCAACCTACTGTCACCGGACGGCTTCTTAGCCGGAGTTTCCGGATGCTGTTTCAAGGATTCACGAAGCTTTTGGATTTCTTCAACCAACTTGTCTTCTTTTTTGCGGCTTGCAGCTTCACGTTTCTTTTTTTGTTTCTTAGCATGCGAAGACGAGGACGAGGAAGAAGTAGAAGAAGAGGATGAAGATCGCTTCTTCTTTTTCTTGTGAGTTCTTCGCCTTTTGTCTCTTGTTGTGGCAGCATGTGAGAAAGGAGCTTCATCCGATCTACGGCTGCGACGGCCCTGTCCATGGTCATGGTGGTCCTGCCGGCGGCGCTCACGACTGCCATCACCACGGGTGGCTTTGTCACACACTGCCACTTCAAGCCGCACAACCTGAGGACCAGGACGAGGATTCGCCACATCTGCTGTACCACCATACGCAGGTTGCCGGTGGCCTCTGCCACCATTTCGCCCAGCCAAGGCACAGCTTAGCAAGCAAGCTAAGCACAGCCGCACAAAGGAAGCCATAGGGGCCAAGCCAAACAAAAAACCACACCAAAGGGACCTGCACAGGGTCTGAGTCAAAATCTTACGGAGAGCAGCATAGGTGGTAAAGAGAAAGTAGCAGCCTGGATTGGGCAACTGGACAGCGCCTAGCAGCACAGTAAACAGCCCTTCTCAGCAACTTTTTGTTCCAACCACCTCGCATGAAATCAAAGAAGAAATGCACCATAGCTTCTGCCAAGTCTGCTCCAGCAAGTTGCATTTCACGCCATCGCGCCAACCGAGCCATCAAAACCGAAAAGGCATACTTCTGGGAGGCCCCAGCGGGGTGCCGGGGAAGGAAGACCTTCCTGCGGGCACTCCACCGCATAGCTGGTAAAGACAAATTGAAGTCAAGCCAAGTTAAAATACCATGAGCAGGGAGTTGGATTTCAAAAGGGACGGAATAAACTGCTGGTATGCCTTCTTGCAAGCAGGACAAACACAAGGCCCTACTAAACCACACCACATCATCGACATAGCGACCACGGGCCACCATATGATTCCAGAGGCGACCATTGAAATCAAAACCTGTTTGCGCCCGTTTGTCCGGAGAGGAGCTCCAACAATGTTCTTGCAGGCCAAGGACGCAAGACGCCGCCACTTTGGAGAGAAGCCCCCCAATGGGCAAACCAGAGAAAGTCCATACTTTGTCGCCTGTGTGAGCATACTTGATGCAACAGGCAGCTGCGAAGATCCAGTAGAGGTCGTTTAGGAGGAAGACAGTACATCTCCGCAAAGACCGGAAAATGCATCCACCGTAGAAAACAGTGCGGTCCCCAGCCACAGTGACACTGCTATGCCCATCTGCCTTTGCTAGCTGCAATGTGTGGTGGAAAGCTGCACAAGCTTCTGATGCAGAAACAGCCTCAAAGAACTGCCCAGCATCTGCTGTTAAGCCCTGTATGTCCAAACAAGCCCCACCACAGCGGTCACAAATGCCCACATGACGAGGGGGAAGAAGACGGCCAAGTCGATGCTCCATCACTTCCCTTGAATCCTTCAAAGCCCAAATCTCATCCGTAAGCAGTGTAGTGCGGAGGATGAAACTGATAGCACGGCCAACACGCCGCCAAGCCCGACGAGCAGGCCACTTCACATAGGATACAATGCGTCTCATACATGAATGCCCAACTTTGGAACAGATGCGCCTGCCGCCACTGAAGCACTTGTCCTTGAAGCTGCCATAGCAATAAGGAAGGAACCAGCCCTGGGGTGAGATGCCAAGGAGCCTTTGTAGGGGCGCCGGGACAAAGTTCACCAGCAAAGTAACGCACCAAGAGTTGGCCTCTTCCAATGTCAAGCCAGCATCACACCATGTAGGGGAAACCACCACGAACNTGTAGAAATCTGGAGATCTGGAGATCTGGAGTATATGGAGTATGGAGCGGGCACTGCGGGGAACCACAGTGGCGAGGAGCACCGTTACCAAGGTAGTAGCGAAGCTTGGTTCCTTGGCCGGAAGCACTCCCGTAGTAACAATCTGCTATTTTCCAAAGCCCATGCGCATGTGCGGCTGAACGCCTTAAGCGCCTGCCTAAGCCCTGGATCAAAAAAACGTTTGGAGGCTCAAGCCAAAATCGGTACACATTCTCGATTTGTGCGACCCTGCCAAGCATCAGCTCTGTTAACTTGGTACACTTCAGATTTGTGGTACACTTCACTGATTTGTGCAAAAGCAAAAATGATGGACCTGACAGGCAACGGAAACATCCTCTACCAAGCAACAAATAATGATCGGACTTGACCAACCCTTTTTGTTGACCTTGTTCCTTTTCCGAGATGTGTTTTGCAAGTTGGGTCGTAGAAAAGTTCCAAACATATTCCTGGAAAAATAGGTGGTTCAACAAAAAGTACCTGTTTTCAATTGTGGGAAGTAAAAAATAAATTCATAGATGATGACCTCAAAAAAAAACAAATCCCATCTTGTCACAAAACTTGAAGCAACAAAAAACCGGTTTATCCGGTTTACTATAGACTGGTGAAGCTGCTTGTCCCCTCCAATTCATTACTTGGTTTTGTTTGAATGATATTTTCAAAAGGCATGGCAAACCTGTAATTACTCAGGTGGGCCCAAAAAGCCCCGTTATAAATGGAGGTATTAGTTATAACCCCTATAAATGGCTGATAATAAATGGCTGATTAGTTATAAGCCCTATACACATCCGGTTCGAATTTTCACGAATCGAACCTGAAAATCCTGAAGGTTTGGAGTCGAATGATGTTCCGAACTTCCATATTGGGGGGTAAATTTAATCTCAGGTGAAGGTTCGCCGTGAAAATCTTCTGGGGATGTAATTTCGGTAGCAATTTGGTTACATGGTTTCCAACAATTACCCGGACCCAACCAATGACATCTGCATCTATATATTCAACCAGCAACCAGCCTCCGAGTTGATAACTCTCAGATAAACTAACCGGCTGGAACCTGATCTAATATACCTGCTTGGAAAAGGAGAAACATCAATGTGCACCACATTTTTTTTTGGGTGTGTATACATGTTGTCATGAGAATCACAAGGGGCGTTACACCACACCCCCCAAATTGCCACCCTTTTCTGCCCTAGAAATGATGTCCTGATCAGGTATACTATGAAGGGACAATGGATGTTGGTACTCCCTTAATAAGGCCTCAACAATTTTCCTCTGCCTCGCCTTCAACTTTTCCAGTTGCGTTTGCCATTGGTTTTTTTGGAACACCTCCTCCTCGTGAAAAGTGCACGTTGCGAGCCCTTTTGGTGCTTTTTGGAAGGATCGGATCTCAAGTCGTTTTTCTATACCGAAACCTTAGGTCGACCACCAAAACATTAAAAGTTGACAACTTTTAGTGGGTGACATGTTTCAAACTCCAATAAGATCAACGCAGAAATCTAAGTGGCTTGTAAGATCTTGTAAGTTTTTTTTGGGTAACCAAGATTAAGCTGTTTTGAAAAATACTGAAAAACATGCGCGTCCAATTGGATCATTTCCCCAAGCTTTGGGGTAAAAAACTAGAAAAAATGAAACCACCAAAGATTCTGATTGAACATGTTGGATTTCTTATGTTTGGGTGTAGGAGGATGTTTGTTTCGTTTATAGGTGTTAATCCCTTCCCTTTCCGCTAAGACCTTGGATTCTTGTATAGAAATGTGCTTGAATTTACCTCGAGTTTCACCACTCACTGCCCCAAAAATGTAAAAACCAAAAGCACCAAACGTGCAAAGGAATCTCAGGAATCGCGGCATCCCCGTCCTGATGTTCTGCACCTTCCACTTGAATCTTCCCGCCTGTCTTCCGGCCCCAAGGTCCCGTTAGATGGGTAGCTTATGATTTGCTGCCTTCAGGTGGTTGGAAAAAAAAATATCACAAAAATATTCCATTTATATAGTGGTGGTGGAAAGCGAAACTGTTTGGAATAAATAAAAATCACCATGTTTGATGGTGGATGGTGGGAAATATGATGTTTCTAAAAAAAGATGGGATCAAAAAACTGGTGATGAATCAATCCCATGGGATCAAATAGGCCTGCCAGGGCGCGCATTAACTCCAAATGGGTTGGATGGGTTGGATCCATGTGCCATCGACATTCCGAGGTGAGTACCGAACTTGAGGAGATATGGACGTTTCCAAAAATAGTGGGTTTTCCCCCCAAATCATTCATTTTGATAGGGTTTTCCATTATAAACCATCCATTTTGGGGGTACCATTATTTTCGGAAACATCCATATGAATGAACCCCTGTTTTGCCATCCATCTCCTCAGACTCGGTGGTAGATTTAGAGGGGGGTTCCTTTCACTCACACCGGCCATCCTCACCGTTCGGTATGACTGGAGGATGGAGATTGGATATCTAGGGAGTGTTATGTTGTTCTTTTTTCCTGGAAGGTTTTGGGGGTTCTAAACACCTCACCACGTATGACGATGTTGGATGAATAGGGATATATACAAGGGGTGGTCACTAGCCGCATGGGCAAACATATACTTTGTGTTCACAGCCAACATGGTGATATAGGTGCTGGTTTCACCCCCCCAAAAAAAAACAAAAAAATGGTGATCTTTCATTCCCCGAGTAGGGGAAATAAAACCATGGTTGTAGAAATCACTTCCCTAAAATCCTACTGGGATGCACTGCTAGTACTGGATGTAACTGGATTATTTCACCCCTATAAATACACTGCTTAAGTAGGTGGTTTACTTCCTATAAATAGGTGAAATAAACCGGAACCAGCTTATAATCTAATGATCGTGAATCGATCACGAACCCAGCCGGACACCCTCTTGTAAATTTGTGTTTTGCTTTTTTTGTTCTTCGAGGAGATTACAGGGGCAAAGCAAACATAACACTCCCTAGACATCCAAACATCCTCCAGTCATACCTGGTAAGAAGGTGTTTGGAACCCCTAATAGTACAAGTGTCGTCTTCTGTGGTTCGCACTTGGGAATTACTTTGGGGCGGGGGGCTCACCAAATGTTTTCTGCAAAAAGGAGACCAAGTATTAGGATATTGCAACCCACACCTGCTTGGTGCTCAACCCCCACCTTGTTACTCCTTGGTTTGTCATATTAGTTTGAAAAATGGACATCCATTTCTCATTTGCTCATCACTAAGCACAGCCCAGAAAATATATCTCAGAAAGATCTGGGAAAAAAAACACCTTGTGGCTGCAACTGTTGGTGAAAAGACATCCGGTGGTCAGCATGACAACATTCGGCATGTTCAAAAATTAAAAGGGAAGATTTGGGGGCCCTTGCAGTTGTTTCCTAGATATTCCATGATATTCACACATATATATCCTATAGATCTTCCCCATTTTTGGGGCATTACTTAAGGTGTTTGTCGTTGAATCTCCTTAAACCCCTGAAGACTAACATTTTGACCCCAAAATCATGAAGGCGGATGGAAGATGATTTGATGACCCTTTCAAAGGGAGGATTTTCAAGTTCCCGCCATTAGTTTTGTGAGTTTTCCCCAAGCAGAAGAGGTAACTGCCTTGCGCCCGCCTGCCATGCACAACTTGCCATCCTTGACAACGGGCAGGACGTTGTAACGCCATGGCAGCAAGGCGAAACCCGCTGGGCCGGAGGCCCTGTCACAACTTTCTCCCAAGCACTTGGAACAGTTTCGGTATTAGGTTTTTTCTGTCCTATCTTTTTTGGGGGAAACACGACACTGCCATCTTGGTGTGTTCCAAAATTGAAAGACTTGAAATCTTCCAATCCATCTTTGAGACAAATTTTGGGATTGAGTTCCTGCTTGTACATTAGTAAGAAAAATGAGCCGCACAAAAAGCACACAAAAATCCAGTTTATACTGCTCAATTTCATACCCATAGGATGGGGCTGGGAAATATCTATAAATACCGCCCAATAGCTATAGGCTTTTTAATATCAGTCGTATGACTCAGTGATGGATTTTGGATCATGACCTTTCCCAAGCACTTTGAGTCAATATGAGCCACGATAAAAAAACATTCCAACAACTCAAAAACGTTCCATGGGTATTAGCTCAACGAAGTGCCTCAAAGTGGTTTTCTGTACCAAAGTTGGCGAACCGTCCAATCACTGCCAATCCATGATCTTCGCATGGGGTTCCATGATTCTGGTTGTTTCATGGGGATCCTTATATATAATGCTTTATTATAAACCCCATAAAACTGGGTAGGATCCCATCCCCCATATAACCCCAAAAAAAACGGTTGGGCCCTGAGTTTACCATGGTTCTTACCACTGGTTTGAATCCGTAAAAATCAACAAATCCAAGGATTGAACCTCGAGGTTAAACGCAGGGTTTGTTGCAAAACCGTTGGGAGCCACAGAACTTGAGGGGGAAATCCCAGGGATTCTTAGGGAATTCCTTCAAAATGGACCGACCTTTGAAGAAAAAAACGAAATTTGGAGATCATCAGATCATGGTTTCAGTTTCCATGTGAAAAGTCTTGCAGATCTAATCGTATCTAGGAATTATGATTGATGATGATATGGAATAAATTACATGATATTTTCTACTTGGAGATAATCATATGATATTATCCACGGGCTTAGAATTGGAATTGAATGAATACTTCAACAAGATCGATGTGTTTTCAAAGAAATCTGGGATTTTTTCTTACAATTCACTACCTTACAATGGGATTGGCTGTCGTGGAAAAAAAAATCCTTTCGATGACATTTGAGGTAGATCGCACTGAAATGCCTGGTGTTGCTGCATTAATTTTGCTTCACATTCCAAGTGTGATAAGCATTGCAGTCGTGTTTTTGAATCTTAACAACACGTTTGAATGATTTTGACACGTGAAGCTACTACTACCTCTCTATCAAACAGCTTGGTTTTAGGAGCCTGTTGTTCAGTAAATTACCTATATACACATATATTCTCAAACATACTGGTACATAACTACAGTAAGCACTAGATTTTTTCTACACATGCCATGCCTCCCCCCCAAAAAAAACTATCACCTTCAACATAAATATATGTTTGAGCTTCCATAACTTCTCTCAGCAACCGAAATGTGCATCTCCGCGAGTTTTTTGGCTGGGCCGGCAGGCTTCCTTTCCTCCGTTCTTTCCTCACTTGGTAGAAGCTACCCGCAGACACGAAACCCGCCTCGGTTCGCAAAATCCCAGACACTCAAAATGTATATTTGCCTACAGTTGCTTCATTTTTTGTGGTAAAGGTAGGTAAATATATACCATACATTCAGTGTCTGGGCATGTGTTTGTTTTTTTTTCGGTGTTTGAGGGATGTTGCACATACAAAATTTTCTTGTCAAGTTAAAGGATGTGGATGGGATGAGCGGGTGAGATTGGATTCTTTCTTTGAATCGCCTCAAGTGTGCTTGTTTAAAAAAAAGGTTTATGATCCAAAAAACGGCATTCTTAAGCGTTAAATCACCGAAAATATCGTTGCATTGGTTAAAACTCCCCCCAATCCTATGGGATTAATGTATCGTATGTTCACATACATTTTAGTTGATTTTTTATGGTGAATGCAGGAACATATACCATACCATACATTGATCCTACGGGAATGTGAGTAATTTAATTATCCCCCCCCACCCACCCAACGAAGCGAAGAAAAAAACATGTTTCAGACCGGCCATCAACAAGCTTTTACATGGTTTTGGCCACCCGCAAGTGATGATAATCAAATCCTGATTTTGTTGGACCTCCCGGACCCGACCCCGTGACCTTTTACTTCAGAAAGTCGAGTTCTGTAGTTCAAAAAAAGCCTCTGAAAATAGGCAAAGGGCCGGTGCCTCAAATGGAAATTCATCTTCCAACTATAGATGTTCAACTAAATGTAGGAATCAATACCCTCCCTGAAACGTTCGCAGTTCGCACCTGAACATCTGCTGGGTCCCAAAGGGAAATTTCATCTTCGAACCAAAAAAATGTGGGGTAAAATGTCGTTTTGAAATGGCCCTTTTTTTGGGGGGACATGTTCATGTTCAGGCTGGTAAATCGTGTTTTTGTTCTCTTCACAATTTCCCCCAAAAAACATCCCCACAAAAAGCCTACCACTTCATTGAATGAAACGGTGGTTGCCTTGGTCGATTTGCTTTGTTTTGCCTGTACGACCAAGGCCCTGACCAACAAAGGCACCACCAGATCGACAAAGCTCACCTTGCACCAAGTTTCAGCTGGCTGGCTCATGGTAGTTAGTTGGCTATAAGTTGGGGGGTCATAAGTGTTCATAACTTTTTTAGCTAACTTACTCCAGCCAATGGGCCATGAAATAAAAGTTTAAACTTTTTGTCTAGTCACTAACTACCATGAGCCACCAAGAGGTTTCACCATTGCATTGTTCCCCACCCATGACAGATCCATAGGAAGAAAAGGTGTATGTTTACCGATCCATGAAATCTTGATTTGTTTCATGGGTTTTCATGTAGGAAATTCAATATACCATCCTAGACATCCAAATACCTCCTCAGTTTGGTGTTTTGGGTATATTTTCTGGGTCCAAATACCGAACCTCAGGAGGTGTTTGGATGTCTAGGAAGTTTCACTATTATTCGCCATGTAATTCTTTTGGGCGGGAAGAGGGTAATTAGATAGATTTTTCCAAACAAAAACCCTATAAAAGAAAAAGGCAACCTAAATGATCCAAAGGAAATGGCAGATTTGACCCCATAAAAATTGGAAGGTGGTCAACCCTCCCTCCGCGTTAGGAGAGGTTCCAAAAGAGGTATCCAAACACGAAGCCAGGGTCTGGGGGGGTCATTTGGGAAAAACAAGTCACCGGGCCGGGACGCCTCCCAGTGTGGCAAGTGAAGAAAATGATCCAAGGTTCTACCCCTTGGACCCCAAAACCATGAAAAATGAAGGTTTTAAACCCCCAATATATCGGTTATTACCCCTAAAAATGAAGGTTTTGGGGTTCCCATGGTATAGCCTTTCCACATCCAGTCATACCGAACGGGAGGATCGGTGTGAATGAACCCTTAAACATCTTCCAGGAGGTTCCGGCTTTTAGGGGTTCCAAGCACCGAACCTCATCAAATATTTGAGAAAAAAGACGTTTTTCATCCATGCTTCCATTGAACCTGATCTTTTTCTATGAAACCTGAAGTTGAACCACTCCTATGGTGGGAGTAGGTTAGAAAACGGAGATGTGGAAATCTTCCGCAAAAAAGGGCTATCTATGGGCAAGCATGTCCGGTCCCCCAAACACTCAAAGGTTGACAACTTTTGGAGTACACTTCCTCCAAAACGCCTTTGTAGCAACCGAATATCAAAGGGGTTGGTAAAGTCTCAGGAAATACCTGTCAAGTTTTAGAAAGTTTTACCAAAGAGACTGCTGCCCATTTGGATCTGCCGAGTCATATAATCGGAACCCTTGGACCCCAAAACCATGAAAAATGAAGGTTTTAAACCCCCAATATATGGGTTACAACCCCTAAAAATGAAGGTTTTGGGTTCCCATGGAAGATAATATGTTCCTTTTGAAATTGAAGGTGGCTTGTCTGCACTGAAAACAAAACCACCACACGTTCCGGTCACCTCCGGTAACCTGCACTTCACCCATTCTGCAGACCCAACCTCCTCGACAGCCGCACCCAGGAAAGGCTCCCTCGGCGCAGGGTAACCCACAAGGTGGGCCCCCCTACCAGTTATAAGTAAGGGCCCACAATTCCACGTCTCTAAGAATCCAGACCCCTCTCTAGAGTAGGATTGATGGTCTCGATCCCATCCCCAGAATAGGATTAATAGGATTATAGGGGAAATCCTTTTCTTGGGACATATCTGGATCCTTAGGGCGCGTAGGGGTGAAATTTCACCCCAGTTCCCAATGGTTTTCGGCCATTCAAAAAGGGGCCCCAAAGCTCCATGTATAATGATCAGTAGAGGCTCATCTTGTATGAAGAATTTCTTCAAACCCTCACTCCAACTATCCGACATCACAGGAAATTTCGCAGATTTCATCACATCGACCAAGAAGAACCCTCTCTGGCAATCTAGCATGACACGGCTAAACAGACTAAAGGCAAAACATGCATCACTGGCTGGTGCGAACCACTCCCAACCAATGGCTCATTTGCTCGGCAAAAAGGTCATTCTCTGCTCATAAATGTTTATCAATCTAATTTGCTCGTCATTTACGAATGTTTCTCAATAAGCGCCAGCCAGATTCTTTGAAAGCGACTTTTGAAAAATGTATTGCCTATTCCCTTTTGACATCCCAATACCTTCCAACCCAAATTCACCAAACAACGACTCCGGTAAAGAATCCCCTGCCGTTGGACCCCGTGCCCTTCCCCTGGTCAAAAAATCCCATCTCAGTCTGAGCGTCAGCGTTCCAAGGTCGATCTCTCGAAAGACACCTCTCAGGAATTCGGCTGGAAAATTTTTTGGTGATGAGGTGGTGTCCTTGCTGGGATGTCCTGCTGGGTACGGGATGTAACTGGATTTTTTCACACCTATATAATATGTAAGTATAGGTTGCAAGTCTCCCAAATAGGTGAAAGAAGCCAACTTACTAACTACTTACTAGATATACTAACTTCCAGCCGAACACCCGAATGTAGACACATGCAAAAAAATAAAAGAGCAACTTAAATTCCGGCATGCCATGATTTCATTATTCTACTTACTTGTAGTGATTCTTTCCTAGGCTTTGTAGAATCCCTAAATAAATGGGCAGTATAATCCACAAAATAAGGAATTAAGCAAATTTATGGTCACTGCCCAAATGATTCCTCTTAGAGATTCTTGGCTTGCGACATACCCAGCCCGTTGAATATGTGGTAGGATTAATTGCTTTGATTGTTATGAGGAACATTCTTTGGGGATTTCTCGGTGGAACTTTCTCAATATTTACCACTGACATAAGCAGGCTCCTAAACCTGAATTAAGGGGATTTTGGGAGGATTCCCTGCTAAACCAGAATCCAAAGACTGTTCAGGAGCGCGAGCCAGATGCACAGAGGAAGCTCGACCACACCAATTCTTTGTAATTTGGATCACCTCCACCAGAAGCGGTATGGAACAAAGGAGTGTACGCAAGCTCTGGCAAGGTCAGTCGGCATCGCTTGGGTGCAACCTGCTTAGCCTGACACCTGAAGCCTGACTGCTGTGTATAAGAATCCTTGGTCTTGCAGGACCAACAAGAGAAGCTAGCTTTTCCAGGGTTCCACATGAGAGCGCCAGCATCTACCAAAGTCTTCGATCTTTGCACTGGCTGGAGTCAACTTCAGAATGCTCTCAGAGGAAGGCTGCTCCACTTCACGCAATCGAGGCCCAAAGCCTGTTTCCGACATCCCTTTCTTACCACTGTACTGCAGGTCGTGTGTCTGGACTTGAGCGGCTTTCACAGCCACATTGCCGCCATGTTTCGAGCCACTCACTGCTGCCAAACCAAATCGGCACTAGAAGCACAAACCAAAAAATCCACCAAAAATTGTGATAATCCATAAATTTTGGACATATCATGGTAGCCATCATATATTTAATTTCCTCAAATGGTCATATGGACCAGAACACAACTCACAACTCCCCATGTTATTCCGTACGAGTACATTCCGGGCAAATGTCAGCCCCCGAGCGAGTCTACAGAAACTATAGGATATTTCATATCACTAGGGATCCTGGCTCACTTTCCGAGAATGGTTTTATCATTCTTGACATGACTGGACTGGATTCCTAGGGATTCATGTAACCTGCGTTTTTTGTTTGTTTCCAGTTTTGAGCCACCAAAAAGGCTCTCTTACTTTCCATGAAATACTGCTTGTTTAAGAGGGATCCCTTATAACGGCTTATCAAAATCATCACATAATTAATAACTGGGTAGGATTTCATCGCCTATATACTTTAAGCTTTTAAATTGCACCGTAGCGCCTTGATCCTCCTCGGCTGTCCTGACTCCCACCAAAGTTATAATCCCCTATATACGCTAAACAACCAGGAGCCCTTTTTGCATTGCTCAGTTTTTAAGTACACCATGGTGAAAGTACCATTTTGCACAGTCCCCAAAAGGTAGGTAGGGTTTACATAAAGCAATACATGATAGCCTGGTTGGTGGTTTCAACCCCATTTGAAAAATATTCGTCAAAATGGATCATTTCCCCAAATAGGGATGAAAATTCAAAAAAAAAATATTTGAAACCACCAGCCTGGATGATGTGCCTGTGCCATCTACTGTTGCCCTGCTGATTTTTCTTGATGTCTCTTGGATCCAAGGTCCTTGGGGGAAGGCTCTTCCAATTGGCCGCCAGCTGTGCCTTGAAAGTAGAAGGCTACGATGGCTAAGAGGACACCAAAGCTCAAGGGAAGGACCTCCGGAACTCCAGCCGCTGCGGCGGAGATTTTATGGGGAAAAGTGGGATATCTCAGAGCACTGGTTAGCAAAAAAAAGTGGATGAACACCAAAGATATTAAAGTGGTGTTCATTATATCCTGGAACCCTAAACAAGCATTTTTTGATGGATGTTTGGTGAAACAACCATTTTTTAAATAAAGATTTTGGAATCATCCAACTGAAACAACCATTAAAAAGTGGATGGCCATCAGGTACCAGGATTGATTCATGAAGTCATAACGATTCTGATGTCATGACTTGTAATTTGCATATTGACAAAGGGTTATACATCCCCAAATGAACACTAAATCACCAGGGTCAACTAGCATTTCACCACGGCCAACAAAAAAAAATCATTTCAATCTCATCATCCAAGATATCCAAGAATCGCTGGGGAGGTGTGTACAGTATGTAACCATATATACCTAGAACCCAACCGACCTCTTTTGGGAAGGTTGACATTCCTTTTTATGGCTCAAATCTTCCAAGTCATCGGTCATCTATGTAGATTGTTTTTTTCTTTTGAGGGCCGGCGGACGGGCCAAAGTCGAACCACTTGTGACATGAACATCTTTTGACGTCTGACTACTTCGACTAAAGCACACCAGGTAACCACACAAAGTCTCAGGGAACAAAGTTGCTCTAAACTGGTGCGCTCCCCGACAGTGAAGAAATATCACATGACGTACACCCCTGAAGTTTAACATGGAACCTAAAAATCAAACCCTGGAAGTTTGGAGATTCCTTTTGGAAAACCATCATTTTCAGGTAAACCATGTTTAACTTCGGGGGTGTAAAATCGAATTCGGAAAAACATGTTCGCGGAGAAATCTCATTCCGATAAGGAAGGTTTAGCCACTCGAGCTCACTACCTGGAGCTCTAACCGTGGGACCTTTGTACAACAGAACAGGTGCTTAGTGAAGATTAATTTCCAGAACCAACCATCGAGAATCCACAAATCCATAGACATCCAGTCATACCTTGTGAGTAGGTGTTTGAACCCCTAAAGCGATCTGCTAGGCATTAGACATCCAAGTACCTTGTGAGGATTTTGGATGTCTGGGGAATCATCATTTGAGCCACAACAAAACGTCTTATTACTTTCCATTATACTGATTGGTTAATAGGGATCCTTATAATGGCATATTATACTCCGTACATAAACTGGGTAGTATAATCCCCTATAAACCCCAAACAACCAGGGTATTTTTCATCGCTCATTTGACTGGCATCATGGGGGCTTTTGTTTCTATAGCTCACCAAATTTCATTTAAAACTGAAGGGTTCGACATCCCCGTCAGATTTTTTTTGCACCCTCAACAAATCCTAGTCACAACAAAAATCTCTGACAAAAGTCGCCTTTTTGACTACACCCCCCGAAACTAACAGCCAGCCCCTGAAAATGGTTGAATATTGAATCACTACTTTCCTTTTGGGGCGCAGGGGCGAACTGTTCTTTTCAGGGAGAGTATCACACGCAAAGGAAATGCCCTCTGACTCACTTTCGATCAACCCTACTACTGGGATGTCCTTTCTAAATGGATTATTTCACTCCTATATCTGTAGGCTGTAAGTCCTGGTGAAATGAACCAACTTATTATATAATATATAAGTATAGTTAAATTACTAACTTCCATGGACACCCTGGTATAGTGGGTATGAATGAAGCTCTATATTATTGGGTTAAACACGCTTAGTAACGATTGTTACCATCACTAACCCAGCCGAACACCCGACCATAGGCTCCAGTTTTTTTGAAATCAACCAAGACACCGTGTCGACTAAACCTCGAACCCCAACCTTGACAGTGTTGAGTTAGTGGAAGGGAACCTTTACAGAAAAAACGTTGTCCATCAAACCCTGTCATTGAACCTCATCATATAGTTGGTATGTTTTGTTGTGCAAACCCCTTTGAAAATTCAAATCCTCGAACTTTTTCCACGAGATCTTTGGTTAACCACCTGCCGCCTGCCAGGCCAACTCTATAATCTGCGAAACGAAAAAAAAACCTCCTGGAAAGTTGTCACCCTTGATGTCCAGGTTATGGCTGCTGCAATCATGCAATGATGGTTGATGCAAGTCCCATCTTCTGTGGATAGTCCCATTCCCATTCTAACCGTACTTTTGTTGAACCGGCCGAAAAAACCCAAATCGTGGATTTGCTCAAAAAAAGGTTGAAAAACACTAGAATATTCATAATTGTTGGACCCCAAAACCTTGAAAAAAATGCAGGTTTTAAGCCCTATAAAAGTATGGGTTGTAAGTTCTATATAACTCCTTGCAAATTAATGTCTTGAGGGTTCCCATGGCATGGTCTGTTTTTCTCGTGATTCTTTCTACTTTCAACCAAAAAAACAAAGCACTTGTAATCCAAACAAACAACTTCACGAGTTTTTTTGTTTACCCCCAAGGGAACCAAGATATCCCACCTATAAGGAAAATTATCTTCCCAGCTTTCAAAGGGATATGCGATCGTTGCCAGGAGGGTAAGCCCAAAAATCCCCAACCTAAATCCCACTCCACTAATAGGGAAAATGGTGGTACCCTTGAAAATGGTACCCTTAATAATCGACCCCATATAGATACACCTGATATAGTAGGTATTTGTTGGGTATATCCCCTTTTACAGGGCTTAACAGGGGGGGTGTTCAAACAGCAAGGGGCCCTCCATCCCAAGGGGCCCCCCGTACCACCATTTGACCCCTATGACTCCACAAGCTTCGCTTCTTCCAAGGGACCAAAGTGGCAGCTTCCAAAGCCAAGTTGATCAACCCGTCTTGCCACAGGAATTTCCTGCCAGTCAATTCGTCGAAAGGTGCGCCCAACAAACGCTTAAGGCCTTCAATCCCATGACGGATCCATGGGACTGGCATATGGTATATTTAACCTTCGTGAAAGCCATAAAAATCAACCATTCATGTAGGTAAATATACCAGTCCCATGGAACTTATGGGAATAAAGAGTTTTTCTCTACCCATGACGGATCCATGGGACGAACAGGTATATTTACCTACGTGAATGGTTGATTTTTATGGTTTTCATGTAGGTAAGTATGCCAGTCCCATGGATCCTATGGGCGAAAGTATATATAGTTGAAATATATAGCCACAAATATCTAGTTGTTGATGGTTCAGATTTTACCGGCACCGTTTGTAGTTTGCAACAAAACGTATATATATATAAAACAACAACATGTTTCTGTATCCAATTGATAATCGATTGATACATCCCGTTTTTTTTCAGAAATCCAGAGTTCATGCCACATGTAGCACCTACAAGACAAAAATATTCCAATCATCAATGTTTGTAAAACTCCCTCCTAGATTCAACTAAAGAGCAAAGCAAAAAATCCGTATCTCAAATTGCATGTGTCCTAAAAAAACTCGTAAGTCTGAGACTGGGATGTCATGGCCAAGGAAATGAGGATCAATGGCTAGTAACTAAGGCTATTTCGCTCACTTATAAAAAGTGAGCTTTCGTTGGGGTGGAAACCACTTACTCAATAGTACTAACAATCCATTTGCTAAATTCTATTGACATTCCAGTTGACACTGGTCATTCCTCTATTCATAGGACTCTTAGGATGGTGATACACTCCTTACCAGATTTACTAGTCACTTCATGATCTGCTGCTATACTGCAACCTCCCCAATTTTGCCTCAACCCCCCAAAAAATATTTGAGTAGCAACGCAAAAAATGAGGGTCGCATCTACCCCCGTATTCCTTCAGGACTCCCATCTTTCTGCCATTCTCAAACAGGAAGAACTTCGGCATTCTAAAGGCGAACAAAAATCACTCACCCATGTCCGAAGTAGCAATAGTTGAAACGTGATTCTGTATTACTGAATACATGGGATCCAAATATATATATATATATAATCTCCAACAGTTCACAAAAGGGTAGCCATTCAACTGAGAAAGTTACGTTAGATATTGGGTTTTGCCTCAGAAATAGACCACATGCATGTGTCTTGGTTTGGGGGTTAGCCATGCCATCAAAATGAACCCAGTCAACCCCTCCCAGTTTTTCCAACCTGAAGACAAAGCCATCTAAAAAACCTGGCGCAAATCATGAGCGAAACACAAAATAACTTCTAATGACGTCTAGATCGAACCAAATAAGTTTAAGAATAGGGGTCGGGTTGATATATTGCTAGATCCTAGATAGACAAAAAATCTGGATATGACCCTAGACATCCAAATACCTCCTCAGGTTATATTTAGGTGCTTGATCGGCATATTTTAGAGGTCCAAAAGCCTTCCCAGCAAGTGTTTGGATGTCCAGGGTGAAATATCTCATTTAATTCTCGTTGTATCCCATGAATTGCAGGATTCATGATGATGTCTTACACAAATGATTTCACCAAATCTGGAGTTCTCCAACATCAAAAAAAAAACAACGAAAAACTACCCTCCCTAAGAATCATGGGATCTCAAAACTGGTGGTTTGGAGCTCCCAGAACCCTGCTATACAGGGTCAAACCCCTCTAGAGGAGGGTCCAATGATTCTTAGGGCTCAGCACTTAAAAAGAACAAAAACTTCTTTCTCTTGGGGAATTGGAGAGGATGATCCACTCTGCTTGATAAGTTCCCTTCAAGTCGTGATGGATGACCTGCAGGTCGTGACCTAGGTAAATACTCCCCAAAAAACGTTGTTTAGGTCACCAAGAACCACCAACCTTTGAAAATTCGGGTCACCGAAAAATCCCATCATCCCCCAAAGAGGTCACGTTTTCGCTAAAAAAGCCAGGATGTGAATGTTTCACTACTCAAATGCTCCATGAATATTTGCCGATATTTACTGTAAATGCAAGCCAAATGTAGGTAAATCCAGACATATGGGCTATAGCTAAGGTTGGTTTCTGTTGTCACCAAAAGTCCATGAAAGATGTCTTCAAAATGGGAATCAAAATGGATCATCATTTTTCCCCCATTTTGTGCGGTAGGTAAAAATCAACACACACACACACACACACACACACACACACACACACACACACACACACACGACACACTACTCACACNAACACACACACACACACACACACACACACACACACACACACACACACACACACGCACACATCTTCGGTCCGCCACGCACCTACTTGGAGAACTGGAGAACCATCCCATTTAGTAAGTGGTTAGTAACCTATGGTTGGTAGGTCCCATAAGGATCGGGCTAGTCTTGCTATAATAAATGGCTTGGTTTACTCCCTTAACTAACCACTTAACTTACAGTACTAAGCCGGGGGCCCATCCTTCAAGTATCACCCCCTAGGATCTATGTCACTCATTAGCCCCTACTGAGGATGTCATGCTGGTACTTAGTATATAAATGTAGGACATGAGCCTTATATAAGTAGGGCTGTTTACGTCCCCATGATAGGAAATATAACCCAAGATACGGATCTTTCCGAAAAATAGTGGGTTTTCCCCCCAAAATCATCCCATTTTAGTGTCCGGGTTGTCCATGATGAATTATAAACCATCCATTTTGGGGGAAACACCCCTATTTTTGGAAACACCCCCTCACAGTATTAACTAGTTACAATCACGCGAACCCCGCCGGACATCTGGACCTAGCAGGCTCCTATCAACAATTCATCAACGGAAAAAACCCTCCAACAAAAAGCCAGGCACCTGGACTGATGACCACACGTGCCAATGCGCGGTCCACTCCTGGAATCTCAGGGATCCCAAACCCAAAGCTTCAGATTTACCACTGGGTTTTAGGAGATCCAATCCCAACAAATTACCAAAAAAAACACAAAAAAAACACATGTTTTAGTGTTGGTTTTCGGAAATGTAGCAGTTTAAATGTTTCAAAAATAAATTATACGGGTCAATTTCATATCATTACAGTAAATTGTATAACTCCTAAATCCTGAAATCAGAATTACACCCTACCGAAAACTACTAGTCGGTGGTTGAACAAATCCAATCTGAAACATCTGAAACATATGCTTGTCAAATTGATTCAAATTGGATCATTTCCGCAAGGAGGGGTGAAAATGAAAAATATTTGAAACCACCCCCCCACAACTAACGAATATCCCCAAGAAAAGGGGGCCATTTCAAAAGGAAATTTGACCGGATAAAGTCTTCCTAAACCACTACCTTTTCAGTGGACAACTCTTAGTTTTCGGGGGAGCAAGGTGATTTTTTTGAAAAACACATGCAAAGCGGATGTTTGAGCCACTCAAAAATTGGTGCTTTGTAACTTCAAGTTGGTTTCTAAGACATCTTGAATCTTCTAGCTTATGCCCCAAGTCATCACTTCAAGTGATCTGATATCAGAATACCACCTTGTCCTTGTTCAGCCATTTCGGACCATGAAATGAAACTTTGAACTTTATTTTTCCTGCTACCTTCCAGGAAACTAACTTATCCCACCTTGGGAAAAAGAGGAAAAGTCAACGGTCCCAGTCTAATGATCAATATCAGATTTTCAAATAATTTAGTCAGCAAGCTTAGCCATGGGCAACATCCCGGGGCATAAGTTATAAGGGATTTTTGTTGTACAAAGCTCCCACCAGGTTCCAGCAAACATCTGACCCACATACATCACATACGCTCAATAGGAAGGTTTGATAGAAAGAAGATGCTATCAACGAATCAAATTAGAAACCGACATCTACTAGGGTGTCCATGGAAGTTAGTGAATAACTATAGTCAGTTGCTTTATAGCACCTAATTTCAGGACGTGAACAAGCTACTTATATAGGAATTATTCTAATCCATCTACATCCAGTACTAACCATGGAAATCCCAGTAGCATCAACCAATTTTTTCCACATTGAAATCAGACTCACATGTGATTCAACCGAGTCGTTGTTTGAACTCCTGGTTTCTTGGAGAACGACCCGAAGACAGAGGCCTAAGGATATGGGATGCTGCATGGACCAGAAAAAACGGGTTGCTTAAGATTTGGGATGCGACCACTTCACAATCTCAGATACTGAATGGAACTGGTCATAATTTACTACAAAAAATATACCACGCCCGAAAATTAGCGAATGTCCCCCTGAAAAGGGAAGATTGCTTTTAAGAAAGTAGTCGTCCAACCATCATTTTTGAGGGTCTATGTTAGTTTTCGGGGGAGGAGGTAGTTTTCGGGATGATTGATGTATCAATACATACACAACCGCACCACTGAGTATTTGAGAAAATCTTTATTTTGTTTGACAGCAACAACAAAAAAGACTGCCCGCTATCCCCCCTATGAAATCGCAGTCACATTAAACGTTCTATTTATATTGAGGACTATACTTTACTACCCACTTATGTGGGAATGATAAAAAAAAACATATAAACCATTATAAGGATCCCGGATCCCTATTATGCAACCAGTATAACGGAAAGTAAGAAGGTTTAATCGTTTGTAACTCGAAATAAAGCTTAAAATCTGGCAAACTAACTTCAGAAATCCAGCCAACGAGGTGATTTTTGGGGAGTAGATTCTGGTCCATTTTTTTAAAGGCTTTAAGACAAGTGGTTTCTGTGCTTTTTTGAGGCCGGGCCAACAAGGAGCCGAAATAGAAAAAAAAACAACACAACAAAAACATCTGTTGTATCATCCTTTTTGGTTTTTGTTGGGCGACAGGTCCGTAGATGAATACCTGGAGGGTTTGGTATACGCATGTACCCTACATGAATACCTTTAAAAAAATAACAACAAAAATCATGATCTGAAAAAAAAAACAAGTCGACCGTCAACATCTACCCATCACATTCTTCCATCCGTCATGTTTAACCAACACCCGGCCGTGGCTGTGGATTTCCTGACCAAGGCACAAAGGATCCTTCCGTGTGGACCCAAAAATCCAACATGGATCTCAAGGCTTTATCCTTGGGCGGGTGAAATATGATGATTGCCCTGGTTGTATTATACACCTTTTTAGTTCGTCAGCGTCAGTACGTTGGCTCCAGTAGAGGTTAAGAATCTCAGCATCCACGAAGCACCCACCCCAAAGATTTGGATGAAAATGCATGAAAGCATTCATGAAGATGAAAATATCGTATCAAAGGCATCTCTTGGATTAAAAACTATAGTCAAATCAAAAAAATCGATGAACATAAAAATAATGCATTCCGTCGTCAAGTCGGCCCTTGCCTGTGAAAAGCATCAACAAAAGCAGATCATCACGTTCTACTGACAAAAAACTCTTAAGCTGGCTGATAAGGAATCTAAAGTAAATTATAAGTTTGATCTACCCCCTACCCAGCAACAGTCGCAAATGATTGTTTAATTATAGGAATCCCCGGGTCCCTAAAAAATGTAAAGGCATCCTGGTGGTGACGATTGCATCCTGGGTGGGCGGTAGATCCAACTGATAAGTCATCTTCATAAACTTCTGAACTTAACTGAAAACTAGTTGGTGATTTCAACCCAATTGAAAAATATTAGTCAAATTGGATCATTTCCCCAAGTAGGGGTGAAAATAGAAAATATCTAAAACCACAACCTAGAAAAGGAGCTAAAAAGGTTTTTCAGGATCAAATCTACAGGTCCCCACAACAGGTGTACTAAGCAAACCCTTTTTGATGGCATGGTATACAGTAACTAAAACATCGACTTTCTCATGAATTCTCCTATTTCGTGGACCTTCGACCTTGACATCGTTTTTTTCCGAGCCCAAAAAAACCATCGTACGGATCCACATCCATCGGTGCGATGCTGCTTGCTTTTCGCCAAGCAGCGTTGCCACGACGCAAGAGCAACTTCACAATGAACTTGTCCAGACCTGGAAAAATTGACCAACAAAAGGCCCACGGCCTCGGAGTTCTTAACCACTATATCCTTTATTCACAAATATAAAGGGTCCATCCTGAAAAAGAGAGCAAAAATCGATCATCCTTAGAAACAATCATCCATAGAATCCGTGGAAAATGCTTTCTTTTGACTACATGAATGGTTGATGTTCATGGTAAATCTGGGTATAAGTACAGGTAAATATACAATCTTCCATGGATCCTGTGGGATAGCTAACATCAAGAGTCCCTTCACCAAATCCTTGAGAAGCGCAAAGCATATGGCTTTAGACGAGTCACACAATTCCAGTTGTTTTTCTGACGATGTTCATCGTCTTGATTGGATAGAACTGTGGTAGATAGGTTCTACATAAAAAAGATTCCATGTCCTACCAGACCAACCAGCAAATGAAACAGTTGAATGACCCAATGAAGCCCGGGAGCCACATTGGATGATTGGACATGACATGATTTTTTTCCCCAATATATCTCTGACAAAAATGGATGGAATTGAGACAAATAGATGATTATTGAATTTCTGCTTACAGTTTACTCACAAACCTCTCACTGTTTTGAGCCTATACATAGGTATATAGGCGTTGGAACATGGATGTTTTTGGGGCTATTCACCATAATGTTTTGAGACTTTCTTGAAAGGATTGCTGGACAGAAAATATTTCACCTTCCATCATGTTCGATCATTGTAATGTTATTGCTGTTCTGGGCAACTTACTATAATTCCCAAACTTGATTTTTGCAGGCATTTTCAAGCCATCCCCTTACTTTTCACCAACATTTTGGGGGAAATCACAACCGCCTGCTTTGAGGTCGCAATGAAATTTGCCTAGATATATGTTGGCAATGTGCCAGGGTCCATCAACTCCTTTTATATGGGGATGGTCATCCCGCCTCTCAAGGCACCTAAACCCCCTACCAGGACCATCCATTCCAAAGAACCATCAATTCCTCCTGCACTCTGACAACTTTCATTGGAACCCAACGGGACCCCCAAAATGCCAAGAAATAAGCTCTTATTAAGGGACTATTAACCATTGGTTTCCCTTGATAAGGCCTTATTAGGGGCTTTATTTCTTGGGGGGTCCCCTTAGGTTCCCATGAAATTTTGCACCTGGTTCTTGTAACATCTCTGTGATGAAAAGCATGACATCTTCTCGCTTCGCAATACGTGCAAACCATTTCTGCATGTCTTTGTCACGATTCAGCCACCTGATGAATCACAATGACATCATGGAACCCTGAACAACCATGTTTGAATGGATGTTTGATGGTGAAACAACCATTTTTCATCTAAAGATTTACATAATTAGTTCATCATCCCAATTGATAGCCAACCGAGAGAGGTTGAGGGGGTTTCGACTTGATTTGCTTTTCCAAATCACGTTCGAAAGCTAAAAAAAATTGCCACACACAATGCCAGCGCAAATTGCCTAAAGAAATGAGACTCAAAAATTTCTTCAAAATGTTGGATTAAAATCATTTCTGGTTGGTGATTTCAACCCATCTGACAAATATTAGTCAAAATAGGAATCTTCCCCAAATAGGGATGAAAATAAAAGATATTTGAAACCACCACCTAGATTTGTTTGAAAACACATACGTAGTAAAAAAGTGGGAAGTTTTGAGGTGAGGATACCTCCTATCCACCTACCTTCACGACTGAAGGTTCTTCGAACCCACCACATGAACACACCCAAGGCGCGTCACGAAGCGGTAGACGCCCGGTTGCCGCAGCAAGCGAATGACAAACTTCCGGGCTTCCGTCAAGCTGAGAAAATCCGAGACCTTCTCCTGTTGTAGGGGTTCTTAAGGGAACGAGGTAACTGGGGAACCATGGGGAACCCTAAGGATTGTTGGGGGAAGATTGGGAAACCCTAGGCAAGATTAGGGGAATCACCACCTTTGCTAAGAAATCCTTGTATCCTGACTCACCGGCTTTCGTCGCTGGCAGTCGAATTCCAAGGGGGTGGTTGTTGGTTGAAAACACATCCCTGGCTGGGCTCAGGGGGACCGAAAAATAAGACAAGAAAATCCTCTCTACCAAGGATTGACATTTTATAGGTCATCAATCACGGGGGGGTAAAAATACAAGTTTGGTTTTGTTTAATGGTGTTCTTTTTTGGGGGGCACAATGCTGTCTTGTTTTGAAAGGGGAAGGACTGGAAGAGAAAAACCGCGCTTTTAGACAAATCAGGGAAATCAATTGATCTTTGATCGATGATGATTAGTTGCTAAATTTCATTATCACCATCACCATCACCATCACCATCATCATCATCATCATCATCATCATCATCATCATCAGCATCAGCAGCATCAGCATCATCATCATCATCATCATCATCATCATCATCATCATCACCATCATCACCATCATCACCATCATCATCATCGGGTCTACTCACCATGTGGCAACCGCTTGGAGCATAACCTCAAAATCTCAAGGTGACAACAAATCAGACTTCTCAGGTCAGATACCTATAAAATACCTATAATTTCGGCATGCCTGACCCATCCTCACCCTCATCTTCCGTATATATTTAGAACCTTTGGCTTCCAGTTTCCTATGACCTCTTGAAGGGGTTCAACAGTGGCCTTTGAGGGTTCACCAATAAAGGACCTGAAGAGGTCCCGATTTCGAAGGTCCAAAAACACATGGAGAAAAGTTGTATCAAATACATCCGCACCCCGAAATGCTCCGTGTATGGAATATTCACCTACATTTTACCAGGACAAATTGAGGGAAATGTAGGCTAAATATTCCATACATAGAGCATTTGGGGTATAGTCCGCATATAGTTCGTTTCCACCACCCTTTGAAGAAAGCCCTTTCGGTCCAGAAAGCCCTGTTGTAGCAGCAAGCGCTTAGCAAATCCAGCACCGCGGGGATCGTTAAGGACTGCCCCTAGCCATTCATCGATACCAGGTGTAGCACAGAAATTCATGGCCTGAGATCGAACTTCTAACTTCTGTGCGCGGGTGTTGGTGGTTATTGTACCTACAGCTACAGTCACTTTTTGCTGATGTTTTCGTCGCTGGTGGTTGACTCAACTAATTTTGAAAACTATGCGCAGTTGTCAAATTGGATCATTTCCCCTGGTTTTTTGGGGGTAAACATATTTCACATGTCTTGAACCACCACCGAGTGGTGTGTGAAAGGTATGGTTTTTGGTAATTTGTGACACCCTCTCCAAGGTGAGTTTCTCACAAAATGACTGCAAGGTGAGATCATGGCCGAAGAAATCTACCCATTTTCCGGATTCCCATGGGACGAACGGTATATTTTTCCTACGTACATGGTTGATCTTTATGGTTTTTTTCTGTAGATCATTGTAGGCAAATATACCATAGATGATGGATCCTATAGGTTTATGTTGGTTGATGCAACAAAGAAATCTTCTGCAAATTTCACACCACTTGAAAGTACTAGATTTTTTGTTAAAGGACCAGGTTTCTACATTTTAAAAGCCATCTCTCACAGGCTTTGCTGTATGTCCAGCCTTCACGACAAGAACAGGTGGAGCAAAACTATCATTTTAAGCCTTTTTTACAGTGATGTATGTCAAGCCTCCACCATAAAAGAAGGTAGAGACCATCAACCAGAAGGTGGAATGTATCACTTTACAGTGATGTATCTCCAGGGTTTCCGCCAGTGATGTATGTATCGATCGCAAATTTCCCCCAGAACTTCGGAAATTTCCGTCTCGAGTCTCAACCCTGGTTCCTTTGCTTTTTTAAACGCTGAAAAGACCATCCTTCGGTGAAGTTGAAAAACTAAATCTTGGTCTCAACAACTTGGTGAACTCCAATTGTTGGGTCAGTCCACCCGAATGTAATACCACCAACCCAAACAATGCACGTTTTTTTGGGGAAATACCCACAAAAATTACCCCAAATATATTTCCATTGTTTCATCCCAACTCCAAAAATGGTTCCCAATGACATCTGAAACCATATTTGTTCTGAAACCAACTACATCCCATCCCATCCCATCAGACCACTCGTCTTCTGCGAGTTGACGACGAGTCACCCAAAGCTCCGCGCCAGGTACCCTACACGCGCGCGCCACGGCAGCAGGAAGCTGTTTGCGCCGGCGATGGGCCCAGGCGGCAGAAGCTTCAGACTGGACAGGAGGGTCAAGGGAAGGTTGGATGTAAATTGGAGCGTTAACATCCTATAGAATGCCATGGAAAATGATGGATTTTGATTCATTGAATACGTGAATGGTTGATTTTTTTCTTGATGATGAAAACTTGGGTAAATCTGATCCTGTGGGTATACATCTTTTTGAAATTTGCTTCAGCCCTGATGTTACAATGCCCCTCTCTCATATTCAACAAAAATCTCCAGGTAAAGATATATCGACCACTTGCAAAATCAATTTTGCAACACCCTGAAAATCTGACTATATCAACTAATGCTTAATTGTTGCTTTGGGGCCCGGTGTTTTGGGATTCGAATCGGGGTACCCCTAAGGAATCCAATCCCTTCACAATTTTCGGGAATCAAATCGGAATCCCAAACCACCGGGCCTCACACCAACAATTAACCATCAACGTTGAACTATACTAACGACAAGAAAATTCATAAAACCAATCCAAGTCTTCAGGCGTTTTTGGAGTCGGTTGATTTCCCCCCAAAACAGCCCAGGGTCACCACCACATTTACCACGGACCATACGGGACTGGGCACTAAAGGTCGTTTTTACCGTAAGCCCAGATATATCGAATTGAATCTGCTGGAGCTTTTTGGAAATTAAGCGTATAAATTGAGGGTCATTGTTGACCTCTATAATAGCAGTTTATCCCAATATTTACAATGCTTTTGATACATCTCAAACTGTTGTTCCCCAGAGGTCAGTCGTGGATTCACCCCTAGACATTCAACAAAAAACAAGGAAAAGAAGTGGAGGAGCTTGCCAAGCAGCTAAAGAAAGCCAACCTACTCTGATGTCCAAAGGGCAAAGTTAGGAATGTTTTCAACCCTAAGACTCCTGACCCCTCCTATGGAAACACCAGACCCTCCGTTCATGACACCCCTGGGGCCTTAAAACAGGTGGCAACTTGACACCCCATGACATCCCATGGAGCCTTAGGGAAGATCACCAAAACTAGTTCACCTCAATCTACTTGGAGGATCATCCCAGGACTTGAAAGTGGTTAGGAGGCTTAGGGGACCTTACTGACCATCTTATTAGCCACTTACTATATATAACTGGGATGATCCTCCAACTAGTGCATAAATTTTAGAAAAATATATCTCCTGAAACTCACACATTTCACGTATATGTTGCGTAGTCACTTCCAGTTTACCTGGCTTTTAAAGATTTTTAAAGGACATGTTCTTCTACCAAATCATCCACCCCCAGGGTTTGCGGCAAATTTTCGTTGCGCCTTGGTCTTCAACACCACTTGTGCCTCGAAGATTGTGACTTTTGGTGCTTCACAGCAAGTCACTACGGTTTTGGAAGGTCACCCTGCGAATAGGATGCCGTAGTTAGGATCACCCCCCCATTTATAAGGAATGAAACCATGGCCATTTGGAAAGAAGTCCCACGACCGGATCCTTAGGATTCTTGAATATCTTAGATTTGCTGACTTATGTTGGACAATAGTTCCAAAATGGTGATGAATCCCATGGTAGAAAGTAAAACATCACCAACAAAAAGCAAATCCAAAACTAACATTAAGGTTCTTGCACATGTACTTTGCCGGGATGTCCTGCTGGTATTTAGTAACTGGCCTGTATAAGCTGTAGGTCCCCTAATTGATTACAAGCCAACTTGCCAACTAGTTACGAACACTTCCATGAACACCCAAGTACCCTCCCCAAAACTAACAGCAAGTTTGAAGGGTTCCAAGACAAACAAATTCCTTTTGGGATGACCGCGCAACTAATTCCAACTAACCTTTGACAATCTAACAGGTTGATGGGAAAATCGACAGATTGGCAGGTAGTGTAGTTCTTGTTGGAAAAAGAATATGTCCAACCCTGGAAAAAAAGGGAACAAGGTGGGGCCCCTACTACAGATATAAATGGAGTTATAACCCCTGCAAGTAGCCTTACAATTGTGTAACTAGGGCTCTTTCACCCCTATAACTGGTCTTTGGGTCCACCTTTTTTTGTACTAAAAATTCAAGCGGCATTCCAAAAAAGAAAAAAAATAGAAATAACTGGCACTTGGGGGATTTGAAGTTCAACCTAAGGTTCATCTCGACCTGATTGGATTTATTATTTTGCAGTGTGTGTGTGTGTGTGTTTTCCCTTTACGCCCCTGAAAATTTTGCACTTTTGAAGCCAAAACTGGAGATGGATGGAAGACGATTTTCCTTTTCAAATTAGGTGAATTCTTCAGGTTCCAGGAGTGAAGCGCGAAAAAAAACGGCCTTGGTTCCCTTACTTTTCATTAAAAATCCTGGTTTTGTTGAATAGGCATCCTTATAATCTCGTTTGTGGTTTCAACCCATTTGAAAAATATGCTCGTCAAATTCGATCAAAATTTCCAGGGTTCAGGGTGAAAATTAAAAAATATTTGAAACCACCAGCCAGTAATGGTTTCTTATATTCCCCACATGGGCGTTTCCAAAAATAGAGGTACCCTAAAATGGATGGTTTATAATGGAAAATCCCTATTAAAATGGATGATTTGGGGGGTACCACTATTTTCGGAAACATCCACATTGGTTGGGTTTCGGTTTCATTGCTCATCTTTCGCGTCAAGGAAGTTGGATCGGCTAAAAACGTCAAGATGCGACCAACTTCGCGGTGGCTTTGTGTTGTAGAAATCGCCTTAGAAGTGACCGCTCGAGATCGGCTAGGTAGGTAGGAAGGTAGGTTGAAATGGGGCCATAAACATCATAAACTATTGATAGAACAACTCAAGTAACTATACTGTGAACTTCACTTTTTTAATTTTGGTTGAAGATTTATCATATATGAAACAATTCATGAAACATCAAAGATCGTGTATATATATATATATACATCAGAGTATGGCAGGGTTAAGGATCAAAAAAGTGTCGAGTGCGACTCCATCACGTTGAAAAAGAAATGCGATCAAGCTGTTGGAGTGGAGAACTCGACCCTATACATCCAAACACCAATTGAGCCACGAAAAAAAAACTTAACTTATTACTTTCCATTGAATCCTGGTTGATTAATAGGGATCCTGGATCCTTATTTCATGGTTTATTATAATCCCTATGTAATTTGGTAGGATTTCATCCCCAACAAATCCCCCAAACAACCAGGGGCCCTTTTTTTTTCATTGCTCAATTGAGGAGGTATTTGGACCCCTAAAGATCCCCAAAGTATGCCTAAAACACCAAACCTGAGGAGGTATTTGGATGTCTATAGGGATATGTCCGTATATTTTTGGGATCTATATTATATCCGACCCAGTAAGAGTCTCTACACATGGAGTCACACCACTTGAGGAGGTATGAATGAACCTCTATATAGCCATCTGCTGAGGTTTGGCTGACTTGTGGCTTCCAACACCTACTTACTCACCAGGTATGACTGGAGGATGGCGACTGGATGTATATGGCAAGAAAGACCTTTCGGGAAGCAAGTGTACTCACCTTCCAATTTTTTTCTTTGGAGATGCCGGAGAGATTCCAAGAAAAGGACGCCATTGTTTTGGCTCTCTCTCTCTTTCTCTCTCTCTCTCTCTCNTCTCTCTCTCTTCTTCTCTCTCTCTCTCTCTCTCTCTCTCTCTCTCTCTCTCTCAGGTACCCTTAAGGGGGTTGGGTACTGAGATCTTAAAGATGTGGCAATAATCACAGCACCTAGCTACCCCCCGGTGGGATATCTTGACTCTATCCTATCAATTCAGAAGTGGAAAGTGAAGGTTCGTAAGACATCAGCTTACTCAAAATCTAATTCAAAAGCCAAGATTTAGGTCAATTGAACTCTAAAGGTCAACAACTTTTGGTGGTGAGTTACCATTGAAAAATCCCACTGCTTCCAACTAGTTAGTTCTCTGCATCAATCTGGTGAGCCAAGTAAACCTGGCGGTTACGAAGTTCCTCTGCGAGGGGGAACATTTGGATGATTTTAAAATGGTCCCATTAGAGCAGTGATCAAAAACTCTTAGATTCCATTAAACTGGTGATAGGGATCCTTATTAATTGGTTTCCTAGGAAAACCTTGTGGTAGATAGGCATTTCGTCTCCTATTTTACAGCAAATATCAGACATTGGATGACTAGTTGGTGGTTTCAGCCCATTTGAAAAATATTAGTCAAATTGGATCATTCCTCCAGGGTTCGGGGTGAAAATAAAAAATATTTGAAGTTTCACCACCTAGATGATTTTTTCAGATGGTCTATTTTGGCTTTGGAAGCCCAACCTGTTTTTGTTGATAACTTGATTTACGGGGTGCATCTTGTATACCTCCCAAACATCCGCCCCACCTCCCAAGGAAGGTATTTGGATGTATTTGGAATCCCAACAAACATGTCAAATGTCAAACACTTGCCTGGATGTTTTCCGGGGTCATTATATGAAACCAACCCAAACAATGCAGTTTTTGTAAGGGAAATCCCTGAAAATGACCATCGATTTGTATTGCTTGATTCCCCCCAAATGGGTTTTATTTGATGACCCCTGATGTATCTGGATAGTAGAGATCTATCATCTAAAAAGGAACCATCATTTTTTTAGTGGTTGACTTCCAGGTTGGAATCAACAAGAACCCTGGCGATATTTCTCGGGCCAGGTGACCGAATGAGTTGTGGTGGGACAGCCACGATAAAACCTCAGATTCGGCGGTTGCAGGTTCCAACAGATTCGGAAGAAGTTTTTCAGCTTTGCTTGGAAAAAAACAGTGGTTTTGTCCCTAGATTTGCTGATAAAACAGAGGCAAATTACACAATGGAAAACTAACATGTCCCCTAAAAAGGGACTATTTCATCAGGAAATGCATCTTCCAACCATCAATTTTCAGGGGACATGTTAGTTCTCAGGAGTGTACTGTCATTAACCTGGATTTGATGGATTTTCGAGGGGAGATTCCCGTCCTAAACCACCACCATTCAGGGTGACCAACCGGCGGTTTGGTCGCTATAAGTTACCCAGATCAAATAAGTGGAAAAAAGTACTTAAAGATATACTTGTCTGAGTGATTCAAATGATAGTTTTCAGAGCAGCTACAAGTAGGAAGTATAAAGCCATCTAACAGATACAAGTAGCTGGGTGATCTCTGATGTTATTTTCTGTTTTTCATCCATTCTCAGCAAGAAAAAAACTGCGATCCAACCTGTTTACACGATGTTTTGGAGGTAACAAAAACACTCATACCTTGAAAAAGCAATCAGCCCCGAATCCCATCCTGGCTATGTAAAAGCTATCCAGTTTTCTGGTACCCCTAAACATGAATGTAGATTCTGGATTTATACCTTAATATGTATTTTTAATATGTTGGCAAATTGTCCTATAATTCCTTTAAAAAAATCTTTTCGGGCATCTTTAGGGGACACTTGCCTGACTAAACCACCGTGAATTTGAGGGAATTCCCAACCAGCCGTATTGGCATTTACCTAAAAGATGTGTCAAGGAAGAGGCCTCTTCTCCACGAGGCGAATGTTGAGGCCCATCAAAGCGCGTTCCAACGTTCGACGACCGTAAGTAGACGCGTGCAATGATCCTTTGATCATACTGCAAAGCTTCCCTATGTAGTCTTCTTCTCCTGCGCAGCCCACGTGTCGTGGGTTGATCGAGTTTCCGTTTCGCATACGCTCAAGGATCTCACAGTAAAAACTGTGCCACGAGGATGTCGTCCTTCCCTGAAGGACTGTGTCCACTCACGATGCTTTCGCCCTTTGACCTCTTCCACCAAGTCTGAGGGTAATCTTCATCCTCCTTGAGTCGCTTCAGCCTTTTGGATTCCAGCTGTGCTGGATCAGCTTTGGAGTCTCCTCTCCTTTTGGGGGATGGTCATCCCACCCCTAACGGGGAATTCTTACAATGAGAATGTAAACCCCTACTATTGGGCTGAGGAAAATCATCCCCTGCCACAGGAAACAAATGGGAGTTTAGACCCCAATACACATAAATCCCCATTTTGTAGGTAAATCGCGACTACCCATTGAGTGTTTAGGTATCTGATGCGTTTGAATCTCTGATCTTGCTGGCAAACAAATCCAGGAGCCAAATGCTCATGGTATTTCATCACAACTCGGAGCAACTTGCGCCATGAAGTTTTGATGGTGTTTCTTCGATATGAGGGTAGTTGTTTTTTAATGAGCCTACGTTTATGCAGTTTCATTTTCGTTTAGTAGCTTGGCATTTCTTGGCCAAACTGTTCGCAACTTACGAAGGGCTATCTAATCAGCAGCAAAACTGGATGGTCCTGGAACTCCAAGAGTTGACAACTCCTAGTGGGTCACATTTGAAACTCCTCCTAATTTCTCACAGGAGCTCTGCAAATGGCGGGTTTTTGTTGAGGATAGACAATCGCCACAAACGTACAAGATCGAATTCGTTTTTTAGACGAATCATGTAAACCATGGAATTTACCACGGTTACGTAGGGAGAGGAGCCACACATAACATATACGGGTGTTTCCAGAAATAATGGCACCCCAAATCATCCATTTTAATAGGGTTTTCCATCATAAACCATCCATTTTGGGGGAAACACCCCTATTTTTGGCAACACCCATACCAAATCCCAATGGATTCGTCATGAGAGCATGAAAAATCAACCAACGTAACTCACGCCAAGCTACGCCGCAAAAAGGAGCCCATGCCACGACGCCCCACAATGCGACTCAAAATCGTTGACGTGTCCTGTGGAGCTGAAAAACGGGTGTCCATCAGGTCGGGTTGTCACAAAGGACTGAGCAAAATGATTTGTAAGTAACTGGTTGGTGGTTTCAACCCATCTGAAAAATATTGGTCAAATTGGGAATCTTCCCTAAATAGGGGTGAAAATAAAAAATGTTTGAAACCACCACCTAGGTAAGGATAAGTGGAAGATGTTTTTTGTTTGAGGATTATAACTTGGATATCTTAACTTAACAAAAAACAGTGCAGAAAATGTATTCACTTCAAAAAAAAAGAGCAACAAAAATTGACAAACACTAGTCATAATAATAAATATATTAAATACAAACATGCATACTTCAACCCATATTCACTCCAATTAGTGCAAGTTTTACTTTCTATCGCAATGGGGTTGGGATCGCCGAATGATCAGAAGTTGGCCACTCTGCGCAGCCGTCAGCTACTGGGATGTCCATGGTACTTAGTGACTGGATTATGACCCCTATATCAGTAGGTTGTAGGTCCCCTAAATGGATTGTAAACCAAGTTGCTAAATGTTAGTAGCTAGTTACGATCACTTCCATGGACACCTGGTAGGTACTCTTCCACACCTACTGGTAAACATATTTTTTGAAACCACCAACTATAGTACCAGGTGGACCCCTACCAGTTATAAGTAGGGGCCCACAACTCGATTTAGACGGGTTCTAACCTCAGTTAGCCATTTATAAGGCCATTTGAAAGGATTATAGCTCCATTTATACCTAGTAGGGGGCCCATCTTGTATAAATAGAAGGAAATCAATTAAGCTTGGAACTCGATATTCTCTGACCGATGGAGGAGGGGCAAATACACCATTTGATGGAACAAAAAAAGGGATGGGTGAATAAAACCCATCGAAAATAGATAAAATCAATTACCAATCCCAACCTCAACTGGTTACATCGACTTATGTGTGAATCATCAACGGTATGGCCATACCCTAGACATCAAGCCATACTCCAGTCATACAGAACGTGAGGATCGGTGTGAGTTTGGAACACCTGTATCAGCTGAGCCTCAGGAGATTGTTCTTTCACAACGATCCTGGGTTCAAATATCTATATATACTCACAAGGTATTTGAATTTGTTGGATGTCTAGGGAGCATGGCCTTTTTTTTGGGGCGCAGATGATTTTCCTAAAAACTTCCCTGGTTTTTGTCAAACAAAAATCTGACGAAGCTGACCTCATCTCGACAGAGTTCCACCAAGGCGGTGTCGAGGTAAAGCACCTTGGTAGGTTTGGAGGGATGTCCCGTGCCACGGTGAGGATCAATTCCCTAGTTGGTGGTTGAACCAACCCATCTGAAAAACATGCTCGTCAAATTGGATCATCTCCCCAGGTAGGGATGAAAATAAAAATATTTGAAGTTTCACCACCTAGATTCCTTCTTGGAGGATCATTCTCAGTTAGTAAGTGGCTAATAACCTTGGTGATCGTAAGTCACCTAGGCTTAGCCTAGTTATAAATGGGTTGTAACTCCCTTAACTAACCACTTACTGAGTGAGATGATCTTCCAGGTTATATTGGGGATAGTCATCCCAACTTTAACGGGGAATCCTTATAATCATCATATACACCCCCTACTATTGGGTTGATGAGTTTATCCCTTACCTTTTCGGGGACCGATGGGAGTTATCTACACTTTAGACTCCAACTTTAATAGAGAATCCTCATTGCTACACAAACCCCCTGCTATTGGGTGTATGACCATCCCCATACACAGGGAATCAATCCGAGTTTAGACCCCAGCACATATCGGAATATGGTTGGAAATTGTGAAGGTTAAAAACTGGTTCACTTCATAAAGATTCGAATAGATTATAAAAATCCACGATGAACCAGGTTTTTTTTCGGCAAGCCAACTAGATATAGGCATAAAATTCCATAGAGATACGGTATGCATATAGATATATTTATAGCCCATTATCCTCCCAACGTTGACCACCATCCGAAGCAGTAATCTAATGTGAAAATCTTCTCCCTGCACGTTTGACTATCTTTCGATGGGAAATATATTGTTTCCGGCACTCCAGCATTGTGAAATCATCCTTGGAACCTTTGCGAATCAACCTGGATCTGGGTACCAAAAAATATATGACCGATCCGAATAAGATATGAAATATGTAAGAGTGAACATTCCCATACAAACCATGCATTTAAGCTGGATGTGGGGAGAAATCATCCAGTTGTAATTGATGTTCAATAATATCAATAAATGCTCCCTCCAATTTACCTTTCAGCGTCCGCTCCCTTAAGCTATATCCTGCAAGCTGGCAGGTTGCGAAACCACCTCAGTACATCCTCACCTCGGGAAAACCTCGCCCAACGATGTCGAAATCACGAAGAAGAAAATCCACATAAAGCCCATGAAAAACCGATGGATTTTCGCCCATTTATAGGGGTCACTATAACCCCATTGAACCTCCCTGAAAACTAACAGCGAGTTTGCCCCTCAAAAATGGATGGGACTGGAAGATCATGAAAATTCCTTTTGGGGACCTTTAGGCCGAATTTCAGGGGCGAACTGTTACTGTTAGTTTGCAGGGAGGGTAAGAATCATGCGGGGACCCACGAGACCCACTCTTTGCAGTCGTTTTGTTTTTCTGTTGACTGTCATCTACTTATACATAAAACGCCGAGATACGTTGACCACACCTTTTTCTACTCCGTCTGTACGAAGAAAGACCAACCTCGACGGTTGAACCGGCTCTCCTAAAACATATCCCACGAGAAAACGGCCCCTGCCAGTGATAACGGTCCACCTTATAGGGGTGAAATAACCCCAGTTACCCCATTATTATGGGGGTAATAACTCCATTTATAACTGGAAGGGGCTTACCTTGTAGTTTTGCTTGGTTCGTTTCCATTCTCATCATTGAGTCGTTGAAAATACCGACGGCAAACCAAAAAACAACAGCTAAAAATCTAAGCATTGCAAGTGTGTTGAAAACTGATGGAAATCCTGTTGGTGGTTTCAACCCAATTGAAAAATATTAGTCAATTTGGATCATTTCCCCAAGTAGATGTGAAAATTAAAAATATTTCAAACCACCACCTAGAAATATGTTCACAAACTGGGTAAAATGGTTACAATCAAATAACTGATCAAAAAACCCAGGCTACAAGGTTCAAAGAGAAACCTTACACCCCCGATTTCATGTAATAAATAGACATAAAAAATGGCAACACTTGAAGCCGGAGATACGTTTTCCAAACCATCATGTTTGGCAGGTGAAATTTTGGCGGATTGTTGCGCTTTCATGTTTGGATTGTGCATTCTCCGACTGTAAATATGACTTGGTTGAAAGCCTATGACTGCATCTCACCACAAGATCAAATATGAACAGGTATGTCGAAGTAACTTACAAAATGCTAGGATCACCGGATCGCTTTCAACTCTTTACATGCACCATGTATATTGATTTTATAAGTGGGTGAAATGACATACTAGTTGGTGGTTTCAACCTATTTGAAAAATATAAGTCAAAATGGGAATCTTCCCCAAATAGGGGTGAACATAAAAAAGCATTTGAAACCACCACTTAGCATATGTTTTCCCTATCACTTCCAGTTCGACATAATAAGATCCACTACGTTTGTCACTGAGGCCACCATCAAAATGCAAGGTGCATCATTTCACTGCACATGTTTTTCAGGGGGACCATTTTTCACAAGTTCAACCCACATATCCAAGGGGTCAAGATATAGGGTTAGCTAGTTGGTGGTTGACCCACCCCTTTCAAAAAATAATTAGGAAATGTTCCCCCCCCCCCACAAAAAAAAGAGTGAGAATTCATAATATTTGAAACCACCGCCTATAATTTGGTTTGTTTCCCCAAAATTGACCATCAGAGCACAAAACGGACACCGGGCCACTAGTCATGTATACAGTTTTACCACTTGGTGGCTCATGGTAGTTAGTAACTATAGTTACAAGTTGGGTTCTAACTATAAGTAACCCCTATAAGTTGGTTCCAAGTGTCCTCAATAGGGTGAAATAACTCAACTTATTAACTATAGCTACTACCTGGAACCCCAAACAACCAGTTTTAAATGGATGGAAATGGTGAAACATCCATTTTTCATTAGTCATGATTTGGTTCATCATCCTATTGAAACCACCATTTAAAACTGGCTAGACTTAGAGTTCCATGTATGGTATATTTACCTACATGAAAACCATAAAGATCGACCATTCATGTATAGGTAAATGTACCATACATGGATGCTATGGGATATATAACTACCACTTTCACCACCTTTTCACCCCCCCAACCGTATCTCAAAGGAACATGGCCCTGCGGGCTCGTTGGTGTCGAAAAAGCAGTCGCAAAAAGCGGCCCGTCAAAATCGGTTGCAGGCAAAAGGTGAGAAAACGCAAACCTCAACGGCCAGCCGTTGGTTGTTGACCTACCCATATTAGATCCATGGGATCTGGTTTTTGTTAACCTACCCAAAAGATGCTCAATGTTTACATATGTTTACCTACATTTGGGAAGTTTTGGGGGTAAATGTTGAGCATTTGGGTACATTTAGTCGATTTTTATGGTACATGTAAAGGTAAATATACCATACATGAATCCTGTGGGATATCATGTTTCGTTGGTTTCCCTTAGTAAGGCCGTAAAATGATTAAACCTTTAGTTCTGCAGGGGGTATGTTGGGGGCTGGTTGAGTAGCTATTGAAATTGTTGGTTAAAAAAAAACACAACTGGTCATGGTTTCAATGTTTGCTGGGATGTCCATGGTACTGACTAACTGGATTATAACCCTATTTAAGTAGGTTGTAGGTCCTCTAAAAAGATTGTAAACCAACTTACTAACTAGTTACTCACTTCAATGCACATCCCAGTATACTTCGAAAAAAAGGGCCAAAGCCGTTGGTTGCAAGATCAATTCCTAGCCTCTGTCATAGGCCATTGGATTCAGGTGTTTTTTTTTTGTGATCGACTGATGTTTCAACAGCAGGTTCTTGGTAGCAGAAGTAGTAGAAGAAGTAGTAGTAGCAGTAGCAGCAGCAGCAGTAGTGGTAGTAGTAGAAGAAGTAGTAGTAGCAATAGTAGCAGTACTAACAGTAGCAGAATAAGAAGCAGTGGTAATTATAGTAATTGTTGATTTCTCTTGCGTTTGTTTCTTCCTATCCATCACCGACCGCCCTCAGGCCGCATTGCCATGCGGAAAAGGGACGAAGGAGGCGACTCACCAAAAAGGCCGTTGGTTTCCAAGAAAGAACCGCAATGGCCACCTGGCGAGAACATTGTTTGTTGAGGCTCAACAAGCTCAACAAGGTGGTGGAAAAACAAACAAAAATCGCCCTGGAACGATGGCAACCTAATTCTCTTTAAGTGGTGAACATGTACAAATGATGATAATCATAAATGTAGGCATCCCCACAAATATACGTATATGTATATAAACTATTTATCTAAATATATACATTTGTTGGGATGCTTCCCCTGAGGATGATGAAAAGGGGTTTCCCGTAGACCTTCATCTGCCACTGTTCCTACAGAAAAGCCAGTTGCATTCTACTTGAATTTTGCTGAGCTTCCAATTGAGGGGCCAAGTCTTCAAAAACTAAGGTTATGTACACTGTCAGTTTCTGCTCATGCACTGCCATGCACCTCTTTACCAGAACCAACATCATCTCCTCATTCATCTGATGGAGCTCTACATGTTGCAAATATAATTGAAAATAAAGTCCGGTCTCGTTTGACTTGAGCATCAACAGTATTGTTCCCCAAGAATCCATGTGTCCTTTTTTTGTAGTAGTTATGTCACGCCGCTAGTGGCCACAACATCGAGCCGGGTTTCAGTGATGGAGCCAATAGATTCATCCCATGATGGATCCAATCATATGCTATATCTACCTACTAAGTTATAATTAAAAATCAACCCAAAGTAGGTAAACATATAATACATGGATCCCATGTTTTTTTATATACATATATCATATATCATATATCTGTACATATGGGAAATACATTGTTGATAAAAAAGGCTTTCACTGTTTCACCCTTTCATCGCCTCTTTGTGATGATTTTTTTTGGGGGGAGGCCTGGCAAAAATCCACAGGGCTGGGTTTTTCTCTACTGGTTTTCCCCGACATCAAACAACTGGTTCCCGGGTGATTGGTTGTTGTAAAAGAATTTGCAGCATTATAGAAAAAAACACATTTTTTTTGGTTGTTGGGTTTTTCGGTTCGTGGGTCTTTTGCCACCCAGAAAGGGCAAAAATATATACCCGGATCCGTCAACTTTTGGGAATCATGAAAAACCACTCAACCACCAATTTCCGAGGTACACAATCGTCCAAAACATCTTTGGTTACCCAAACCAAATTTCCATCATGCAAATGGGCAAAAAGATATAAAAACCCTGGTGATTTTCAGGATTCTGGGGCTTCTAAAACGCTCCAAACTTTGAGTAGGAAAATACGACATGAAAATACATGAACATCCCTCTGGCGACCCTTATCTCTCCCCCGAGGACTCACAGGGTAGTTCATGTGTTTAATCCAAGGAACTTCACAAATACATAATTGCATCAAGTGCCCTCCACCTTAGGACATGCAGGCGTTAACTGACCAAAAAACCGGCCAGCCAGCTGGCTGGCAGATTCCGAAGCCTTTCTTGGTACAAATACCTTAAAGAAAGCGTGGTGGAAGTTGGTCAGCTATTAGGCTATTTATTGATCTTAGAATTATATAGAGTAACTTGAAATCATTCAACATTCTCGCGATCATCTGTTCAAACTTGGCTAGACTGGACACATGAATATGTGTGATGTTCTCCCTCCACCAACCTCCACCCCCATAATCGGGGGAAGGAAGAAAATCAAAAATTGGCCCCAACCTAGTAAATATATAAGCTCAATGGACCCACCAAGAAATTTTGTCAAATTCCACCACTGGATCTATAGAAAGAAAGGCACGATTTCCCAAACCCAAACAATGTGTATCTTAGTTGTAAGTGTCGTTGGTTCAATTCATGTTTTATCTTACCTACCTGGATTTCCTTGTCTTTCAGTGGGGAGTCCCCGTTTTTGAACGTCGGGTGACGTCAGACATGACATCACTATACTTCACCCAGAGATACCTAGCAAAACTTGCAGGAAGTTTTGCTAACTTCTATTCGAATCGTCTTGGGATAGGCTCTGGTGCACCAAGCATTGCCTGGTGCACCAATCAACTCATTTAAGTTCAACCCTAAGAATCCCCAAGGACCCTCCATTGGTAGGGTTTGAACCTGTAAAACAAGTGGTCATGATTCTTGGGGAATGATAAATTCTACCAGTAGCTTCATCTTGGATCAGGTTCCAGCTTTTATACCACCTGGAAAGGATCGATGGCTAGTCACGGCCCCTTAAAAATCTCCACCTGTTGGGAGTGTTGCGCCATCTACTTTCACTACAGTGTATCTGGAAGAATCACACAAAAGACATCACCAAAAAACATTGAACTTTAATGAACTTTCACCAAATTGTATGACCTGAGGGTACGGGGTAGAATCACATAAAAAGGCAAAAATTAGATCCAACAAAGGCTGAACATGTTCATCCCAGTAAGCAAATTGCATCCTCCAATGAACAGGCTATAATCATTCACCCTTGTGTACATATAATGCATCCTTCCCAATCTACATTCGAAAACTACACCACTGAAAACTAACATGTCCCGTGAAAAGGGATTGATTATAAAAGGAGAACAGTCTTCCAACCATCATTTGTTACTGGCAAGTGCCCAACCCTCACCTTCTTGCTCATTTGCTCGTGATATGATAGTGAAAATGACTATCCTTTGCTCACGAATGCTCCTCACGATACGCGCACGCCAGATTAATTTCCTGGGAAACTCACAAAATGCTTTCTCTGCCCATAAAAATATGGGGAATTTAAGGCTACCCCTCCTTATGGTGGTTAATAAACCGTTAAATTTGGCTACTTCTTGGGGGAGCCGCGTGGCACTGGGAGGGGGGGTAACGGTACCCTTAAATTTTCATCGGTACAAAATTCCCACCTTTCAGACCACGGAAAGAGCCACGAAAAAGAAAACTCCTCCTTTCCATTAGTTATACTGGTTGTTTAAGGGTAGATTATGTATGGATATTTAAGGGTATCTATATATAATCATGGATGTTTAAAAGACTTTATGGGGTATGATTCTGGTTGTTTAATTGGGATCCTTATATATCATGGTTTATTATAAACCCCATAAAACTGGGTAGGATCTCATCCCCCATATAACCCAAAAAAAACGTTTGGGGCCTTTTTTTCATTGCTCACTGAAAACTCCTGAAAACTCGCCACTCGCGTCCCAAGCGGCGTGCAACAAGGCCCGAAGAGGGCCAATAAAGTTTACTCCAACCTCTGGGTTCCCGGAAGCTGCTTCAGCTTTTTCGGCTGTTTCTCCGACCAAAAGAATGGGGATGGCTCTGACTTTGTTTTCATTTTGTTTTCTACCCATAGATGTTGGTTATAGAGGGCAACAACATATCATCCTTTTTCAGGCATCTTTTCCAGTAACCAGCTATTTTGACATAATAATACATAGCCGGCTGGAAATACAACCCAATGTTTGAAGAAGAAGCACATCTTCAAATTCAACTGTCCCTCCCCCTTTTTAACTAACATAGCTGGCTGGAAAATCCCCATCTTTCCTGCTACATATCATCAATATGTTGGTTAACACCAGAGTGCATGTTTTCTTAAGAACTATTTCTTTCAAGTTTCCTGGGCGTATATAGTGATATCCCAAGGTCCGAAAGAGAATCTCCAAAGGAATGCCCCAATCCCCTAGTAAGATGTGCTTAGGTTAAAAACTTGGGGGTTTACTTGGAGGATCATCCCAATTTACCAACATAACCATGGTGATCGTCAGTCCCCTAACTCGGGGTGAATTCCCGCTTCCAAATGGCCTTTTCATTGGCTTGCAAATGGGGGGGGTTACTAACGACTTCCAAGTCCTGGGATGATCCTCCAAGTAGCTCGCTCCAAAGTGCGGTTCCCTCTATGTTGGGATCCGGAATCTTTGAAAAAAGATACCCCCGCGAAATCATCATCACTCCTTAACTTGCGAGATCCAACACTTCCATTTTTTTCAACACCAGCTATAGCCAAATGGTGTGAAAATTAAAAAAAATGCTGAAAAGTGCGCTCCCCAAAAAACATCCAGGCTAGCCATCCTCCAGTCAGACATGGTGAGGACCCGATTGTGGAAAGGAACCCCCTATATCAGCCGAGCCTAGAGGGAAATCTTTGGGGGGTTCTTCATTCACACTGATCCTCACGTCCTCACGTTCGGTATGACCGCCTGGATGTCTACTTGGAGGATCATCCCAGTTGGTATTTGGAAAGGGAACAACCCTACTTAGGGGACTTACTAACCATAGTTATTAACCACTTCCTAAATGGGATGAACCTCCAAGTAGGGTATGTTTTTGGATTTGAGGCCGAGTAACTATGTGGAATTGTTTGAAGCTCTTGTGGCTTCGCTTCCTGCAACGAAACATGTGGTCCATGTCTTGTTGATTGTGATAGAAAACTGAGGTCCAGAAGAACCATTGCCCATACTATCCATGTATGGTATATTTACCTACATATGGTTGATTTCTATTCTAATTTTAAAAATGTAAGTAAACATACCATACATGGATGCTATTGGGTAATTATTTTGCCACCGCAAAGGATTTGCTGGTAAAAAATGGTGAAAGATATATATATATACATCCAATAACAATGCGGACAAATATCGCCACTACTTTGGTCCCCCAAACCCTCTGGAGTAGGATTGATGGCTGATGAAAAGATGTCTAAGATATAGGAAATTGACATTGTCTCAGCTGCAGGTTCCAGGATTATAGGGGCTCCACTCCACCATTTCCCATATGATTCGGGTTGGTTCATCTGGAAAAAACTATGTCCATGTCTGTTTGATATGCATAAAACACACCCAAAATCACGGCAGTTTTCCACCTTTCAGACTTCACCCCACAACACATCTGAACAACTTCACTGGAGATTTCCAAAGGAACTGAACTAGTTGGTGGTTGAGTTTCAACCAATCTGAAAAAAAAATGCACAAGTCAAAATGGGAATCTTCCCCAAATAGGGATGAAAATAAAAAAATATCCGAAACCACCACCTAGTTTTCTTGAACACGGAACTCTATTACTAGGTGGTGGTTGAGTTTCAACCTCTTTGAAAAATATGGGAAGTCAAATTGGATCATCTCCCCAGATAGGGGGTAAAGAAAAATGTTTTAAACCACCACCTAGATTAGGTATCTAAACAACTACCTCTTTTCAATGACTGGTCAACCTACTCACCCGAACAATTTTTTCCCTTCAGAAACAAGGTTTAAACATGTCCATACATGAAGGGAAACCAATGATTAAGCCAAGCCCTGATCATAAGGACATCAAAACGCCTAGTGAAAAGGTATTTAGACCCCAAAAATATACCTCAAACACCAAACATTAGGAGGTATTTGGATGTGTAGGGACTATTTCTAGGGGGTATGTACGTTAGGGGTTACTCGTTTAAGTCGTTGAGGTCCCTTTTGAAGTTGTTAAGTTTTTTCCGCGAATGAAAAATAACACCGAGACCAAGCAAAGACACTGAACATGTATGATCTATTTACAGTAGTTGAAAAATAGATGGCTAACTCTCCCTACATGTTGGTTGAATTTCGGACCCTTTACTAACCTACCTTTTGGTATCTGTGCCGTCTACTGTATATATTTTGACCATTAGGTATCCAAGTTTGGTTGATTTTCATAGTAAATTAAGTGATTTGGAATGAGATCCCCTAGGGTTGTAGTGACCGGATCCTTGTAAATGGTTTTGATTGTCACTGGGATTTAACTATGGACAATGAAAAAACACACGGCCGTTTTTTATATATGATGATTATCTCATATCGTAATAGATATATGGCTCAGCCCCACAAAACTGAAGAGTACATCCACATATAACCCCCATATAAACCTTCAATACCACCTTCCATATCATCCCCATACTGGGTATACTTGTGCATTTTTCTACCATACACCCAAACAAGGAGGGGTTTATTTCAGATGTTTAGGAGGTCCTATTTGGATGTCTAGGAGTCTATGGGTACCAACCCAAACAATACACTATTATATCTATTATGTGGGAAATCCCGAAAAAAAAAAAACATCCGCCCCCGCAAAAAAAAAATAAGTCCCCTTTTGCCATGACCACTGTCACCGTGTCACCACCGTTGGTGACATCACCTCATCTTCAAAGCTTCCAGCAAAGACGACCGAGTTTTGTGGAGAGGTTCGATCCTGAGGGGGATCAAAAATGTTCCACCGTTCCACCACAACGAGGGGAATGTCGACCTTGGAGGCACCTATAACAATTTGATAGAAGTTCTTGACCAAAAAGGAAAAACAACATGAATGGAATGCTAAACATGGTATATCTTGGGTGTGTTGGGCACCAGAAACAGTGGGATATCTCAACCTTAACCTTCTCTTTCCACTGTGCCACACCCAAGGCAAACTTCACTGATTTTGTGTGGGTGATTCTTGTGACATGTCTTGTCGGAAAAATTCTTAGTCAGGGAATCAAGGAATCTCAAGGGGCTTGATGCTGCAAAAGCAAGGAGCCTCAATTGAAAAATAATGCTCAAGTCAAATCATCTCCCCCAATTTCATTGGTGATCCAAGAAGATCTGTGGCTTTCACCGCCACAAAATACTCTCCGGGGAACTAACGTATCCCCTACCAAGGCACTTTTGAAGACGATTTTCCTTTTCCCATGGTGGGATATGTTAGGGGTGAATCCTCTGAATCAACCAGGAAACTCCGAAGGAAACTGCCCTCAACACCAAACTGGCCTTACCCCGAATAAATTGAAGGAACTTAATGAACATGTCACTATCGGGAGCCAGTCAAACCTGAAACAACGTCACAATTCATCCAAAAAAACGCTGAAGATATCGGTTCTTCTTTCTTGCTTGACACCCAAATAGTCATCAAACAGTCATACGTCATTGTCCCTAGTTATATAAACATAATCTCTCCCAGTTGCTAGCAACATGTTCTTAACATTTCTTAGCTTTCTTGTGACCATCCAAGCATGTCCAAATGTGAAGTTCCTTTAAAACATGGGATGATGCTGGTGCCTCTGGAAAACGGTCAAGGTCACCAAACAACTATGAATCGAATCATGTCCCTGTGAGTTCTGTCAATATCCCATAGGATCCATGTATGGTACATTTACCCACATGGGTGATTCCAAAAATAGGGGTACCCCAAAATGGATGATTTAAAATGGATGATTTGGGGGTACCACCATTTTCGGAAACACCCACATGTACCAGGTACCATAAGAATCCACCATACATGGATCCTCCTGGTATATGAATGCGTTTGTAAAGAACTGCCTAGTACGCTACACAACCATTTTGTATGTAATGAATTGGAATCATCCAATTGAAACAACCATACAAAAACTGGTTGAGTGGAGTTCCAGGTGAATTTGTAATATGTTTGTTGCCAGTGATCTCAGACTAACGCCATCTTATTTAGTAACCTGACCTCACATCCCAACTTGCATGACTTTTTTCAAAGTTCAAAGCGGTTTCCATTCCTAGCTATTCTTGTCGTCTTGAGAAGTACTACTCGGTGGCCCATTCTAGTAAGTTCCATGTTGTTCAAACCAATCTTTGGGTTGGTTCGTTTGTGAAAGTTGTCCCCTTTTCGATGGGACAAACATCATGTACTTTATAAAGTTACAATCACTACCCATGAACCATCAAATATGTCCCCTAGCAGCCAAGCATCATCTAATAAGCGATTCATATCCTGGATGAAGATACAAAAAAAGGTTTGGGCAAAGGAGGATTCTAATGTTCAATTGGTCCAGTGGATAGTTTAATATACAACCCCCAAAAACTGAGGGCTCGGACTCCCCAGAACTTCCCCCAAATTATCCATCTAATCATTGAACGCCGGAAATTTCTTGGGCCCATCCACTATCATGTTTTAGGCTGCAGCTCTATGTCTTCAGTGTACAGTAAGAAGCTACCCTAGACATCCAGTCATACCTTTGTAGGATGAGTGTTTGGTCCCCCAAACATCTCGTAAGTGGCTGATATAGGGGTTCCGTTACCACCAATCCTCACCAGGTATTTGGAGGATGGCTTGGATGTCTAGGGCAAAGAAACCCAACAAAAAACTTCCAGATCTTCAGGGGCAGAAATTCCCTTCAGAGTTTGCGAATCTTCAAAGCTTTGATTAGAAGTAAGTTGCTGGACACCCAGATCAAGTCGGCAACATTGGGTCGAACTTCAGATTTACGGTGATTTTTGGTTTAACATTATAAACTTTGGGTTCCAAACGCTCGAAAACAGCGTAGTAAAATAGTGATGACTATTTTCCCGTTGTGAACCACGGTTTAGCCATGCGGCAAGATATATACTCTTTTAAGAAGCTATACATATTGAAGCTACTTGTATACATATTGAACATGATGGATATTACTGTCTGACGATTTATGGATCTTTTTTGTGCCACTTATTTTAAGAAATGCCTTAGATCTTAGGTATTTGATAGGGTACCATCTTTGACCATTATTTGTTGCAGCTTCAAGGATAGAGGCTGTAATTTACAAGCTTGCAGCATGAAAGACCATCCCCGGATTTTATTAGTCAACATACCCCTAGTCGAAATCCAGTCATCCTGAAGACGTCATCAATCTAACCCATAGCATCCATGTATATGAAAAATATTCACCTACATGTACCATAAAAAATCAACAAAATGTAGGTAGATATTTCAAACATGGCTGGGATGGGTAAGGATTTCCTGTCCAAAAACAGTCTTCAAACAAGATCTTTCGTTTTGGCTGCAAGGATGTATTTTAAAGTAACCCACAGATGATTCGTTTTTTCGCCGTCCGGAAGACTCGGATGGAAACTTCCCCAGGAATTTTCAAGAAACAGTAACTGCAGGTGTCAGGTTGTTGGGGTCGATGGGAAAGAAAATAGACAAATAAACCCTAGCCTTCCAAAATCCTTCAAATACCTTTTGAAGGCCTCTTTCTGGGTGTTTCTGGGTCAAAACACCTACTCACAACGTATTTGGAAGACTAGGGAAACATATGGAAACATATGGAAACATGTCAATTTGGCTAAGGTTTCTTTTTCGTGGCCCTGCGCACGAAAACCACTGACTTATCAAGAAAAGTTCAAGAAAAGAGTAAAAGCTGGAATCCGAAACATCTGGGCTAAATTACACCCCAAAAAATTCCTCCCGAACCTGATTGCTTCGTGTCATGCAATTCCCTTACTAAACCATCACCATTTGGGGGGAGGACAACCCTCTCTTTTGGTCGCTATCCCTAGACCCAAATCCTCCGATACCTGGGGAGTAGGTGTTTGGAACCCCTGAATGCTGTCTCAGGAGATGTTTGGGGCTTCAAATACCTCTTCAAATGAGCAGTGATCAAAACCCCAGTGACATTCCAAGATCACTGGTTGGTTAATAGGGATCCTTATTTCATAGCTTATGAAATAATCCCTATATCACTGGGTTGTTGTTTATCCCCCACATAACCCAACCAACCAGGGGGCTGAAATCAATGGTGGAGTCCTCAAGGGCCAGTGCCTTTGAACCATCCCAAAATTTCACCACGGTTTATTCAAAATAAACCATAATAAACCGCATATTGGAATGTTTTTTTTCATAACAATAACATATCATGTCAAAATACAAGTTCAGTGCTTTTTGATGGTTTTTGTTGGTTTTAAAATGTTACTGTTTGCGAAACTGATCTGTATTGTATGATTGTATTGTTTCATTGCTTCACTCATCTGAATTTGGCACAAAAGGTTCCTAGTCTTAGGAAGGTTTCCCTTGAAATGAATTCATGTACACCTGGACCTCCAAACATGCAAACAGTTTTTAACTGGATTTCGCTTAGACAACCATTTCTCATTCTATAGAGATTTGCTTCATCATCCAGTTGCAACAACCTGTTATATATCAATCCCAAACACTGAAAGTATCGTAGATTTATATAGTCTATTGTAAATGTATAGGTATGTATAGGTAAATATTCAAAAAAACATCGAGCAGCTGGGAATGGATTTTCCCATCTGGGTCCGTTCGTTCAAAGGGTGTTGTTTGGTTTCCGACCCAAAAAATCCCAAAATCGGATGATCTTCGACCATCTCTCGCTGCGTCGAGGATCTGAATCTGTCAAACTATGTACACTCCTTGCAGCCTTCGCCCATTGCTTCACGCTAAGAGTATCCTCGGTCGAAAAATCTCGACCAAGAAAAAACAAATCGTTAGGTGCTTCCCTATACGAAGAGTGTTTTAAGATATGCTTTGGAGGTCATAATACCTTCTCAGGAGGGCTTTGGAAGTATGGGGGTTGAACCAACTTATTTTAAAGGATAGTCAAATTGGATCATTCAACCCCAAGTTTTTGGGTACAAAAATATCAGAAGCATCGGCTGGATACAACACCACTTTTTGAAATCAAATTGATATGCTTGGAGCATCATCCCATTTAGTAGGTGGTAAAAAACCATGGTTGGTTGTTGTCCCCTAAGGATCCCTAAATGGGGGCAGTCCTGACTTACAAGTCCCGGGATGATCCTCCAAGCCTATTTTCGGGGTCGAGTCCGAATCACTTTGATCACTTTGAATTGTTGAGGACCTGAGGTTTTTTTTTGGGGGTCGCCCACACAAATTGAGTATCTCGAAATGTGGCGAAAACAAAAACTAGGAGTCTATATTTTGGAGAAATACCGGTGAAGTTTAACATAATTCACCTGAAAATCAGCCCTTGGATAAGGACATTCCTTTTTTGCAACCATCATTTCAGCTTTGATGTTAAACTTTGGGGGTGCGTTCCATCATCCGGGATCAATAGGTTTAAAATCATTCGGGATCACATCCAGTTTATAGTCATTTTGAAAAGGTTGCCAAACCCTCATCCTAAAACACGCTCGACGTTCATGCCAATATCTCAACGCTACATTCGCAATAAACATCTAAATCTAAAGCGAACAAATGTCACCTTTTCAACAGTTTCACAACGAAAGAAAACATCAGTCTTTTTGATGTATACTTGGGATCCTTTACTATCCTACAGGATCCATGATATCCATGGGACTGGTATATTTACCTACACTTGGTTGATATATGTTACACGCGTGAATGGTTGATCTTTAGTCCAAATGTAGGCAAATATACCAGCCCCATGGATCTTGTGGGAAAAGTTCGGACAATATCATTTGAGCCACGAAACACAAACGAAGATCGGAACCAAATGAAATCTTGGTGAATGATTGATGACTTTTCATCGGCAAGCTATCAGAACTTGGAAATATATCCAAAGCTAGCCGCCCTTTTGACTCAAACAACAAAGGGAAATTTCTTCATGGCTTTCATGTCTGATTTGCAACACACATCAGGAAATGATTGCAGGAATTTTCAGAACGACCCCTACGCATTGCCATGCTAAGTCAAGATATGGTGATCTCATCATATACTGTAAACATATACTGCGCATTCAGCCATTTAGGACCATCAAATGATTTATATAGTTGTTTTTTCTTCTTTCGTTAATACCCTAGACATCCCAAATCCATCTTTTGGGAGTTGCACCATCTACTTTCACAACCGTGTAAGGGATGAAGCAATAGCCTGTTTAGCAGAAATCAAGGGACTTGAACATAGACACGTGGATCAACATGTTGATTTTTCTCCGATTGGAATGACAAAATGATGATATTCCTATATACTCTGTGAGGATCGGTGTTTGAACCCCCTTGCACATCTCCTGAAGCTCGGCTCTTAGGGGTTCCTGTAACAGGCAGGTATGGCCTGGGAGTTCTGCCATCTCCCTTTCCAGGTGGTATAACTCCACTTTTATCGGGCTTATAATCTCAGTTACCCATTAATTTTCGGCCATTTAGGGGCCCCGTAACCACATTTTATAGGGATTGTAAATATCCAACACCCCAAAAAATTACCTTCCCCATTTTTTTTTCGGCAAAAAAAACCCAAGAGACGGTCTCGTCACATTCGAAGAGCAAAGCACTCCAACCTCGGGGGAAATTTCCCAGTGGGTTTCAGAATCTTTGTTGGTTGACCTGTGGGATACCTGAAAAAAAACGATGTTACCTAAGGTACAACAAAATCGGCTTCTTTGGGATTTCCCATCATCCATTTCAGATCGAACTTTATCTTTTTTTTGTTTGGGGGTGATATATAAGGGGTTTTGTTGTTATAAGGAAGTTTTTTTACAAAAACCATGCATTTCGGTTTTTGGTTTTTGATTGTTGCACACCTTACAAGCCGATGATGATATCCCATCGCCCCAAAATCTGCGTGGATTTCACTGGTCCTCGGATCAGTTGGAACTTAGTTTTAGGGGCCAGGGGTTTCTGAGCTGGGAAGATTTGGGATCCCACCCCACTGAAACCTAGATTAACTTACTAAGGTGGTTGGCAAAAAACCAAACTAAATATTGGCAAACAACCCCTCGGAAGCCTCATCTTTTTCGCATGCTTAAAACGCTCGCATGTCCGATTCCACGTTGGACCAAGCACATGGCGGTTGGTGACGCGACCCAAATCAAGATCGAGATGCAACTTGCAGGGCCGAGCCTTCGGCCGGCTTTCGAACCGTTTGAGGAGGTTCCCTGTGGGGCGCGCGGATGGGCGGTGGGCACTGCGGTGGGCACTGCCTGGGTGTTCCAGGTCAACTCACAGAATTATAAGCATCCATTCGCCTCGCAAGCGAGCCATTTGGCGCTGATTGAGCCACTCGCCTTCTTGCTCAGCTGAGGTGACCCAAAATTTCTTCTTCATGGGCTAAGGTGCTCACCCAGCTGCAGGTCCTTGTTTTCCTTGAAAAGCTGTAAGCAAACACAGAGCTGCTTCTTGATCATTCTTTTGTGTGACCCTGTAGGTCAGCTTGCTGTGAACATCTTTGTAGAGCTTGAGTTCTTCTGGTGTCATAGCCATCTTACCTTAGCATGCTATTGTCATTAGAATTGGATTTGTTCTTAAGGTCTTCTTGAGTTCATTGTGATGCAGCCTCGTTTCCTAGAAACAAATGCCAAGTAACTCTTGACTGCTGCATTCTTAGCCTTTGCCTTCGGCTTTGCTGCTGGTTTTGGAATAGGGCTTTCCTGTTTAACAACTGTCCGAGAGACATGTTCACTCGACACCGGGGGCAAACTCGCTGTTAGTTTCAGGGAGGGTACTGCATGTTTTTTTTGGAAGCCATGAGCAGTATGAGTGGATGAACGTTTGGACCATCAGTGAGGTTATGGGTGGAACAAAAGTCAGCCTTCAAATTAACCCTCATTTTCCTGAAGCATTTGAGTGTATGATGTGACCGTGTCTTCTTTTGTTTAGAGACAGGTGATATTTCATTTGCCAAAATCCTAGCTTTTGATATATCACTATTGAACCATGGCTAGAAGATGATTCCTGTCGTTGTTGTTGCCCGACCTATTTCCAGAGTTTCAGGGAGGGTTTTTTAACGTTTCCAACATTTTGCAGCCCAGCAACGTGACAGGAAACGTCCTCGCGTCACCGCGCGTAAAATGAGGTCACCTCAGATATGTGTAAAAAAAAAGCTGGAAAAAAACACTGAATTGCCCTGAGGCTTTATGGTTATGTATGTGCATGACATGATGTTGTAGATATTTTTTTTGCTTTTAGATCATCCGAAGAATTGCAAGTCGAAAAAAACATCTCCAACCACAAGATATCCATCCACACCTGTTTGGCGGAACTCATTTTCAAGTATCTGTCTCCAAGAAAAAAATCAACAAAAATCAGTGAACTATAGGCAAATTAGTATACTTCCTTAGATTTTTTGAGGGTGGATTCCCTTACTTCTCACCACCATTTCAGGGTGACCTCCCCAACCTGCGGTAGAACGTTTGTTGTCGTTATAATTGGCCGATCGGTGAATTTTTTTGGCAAACCGAGATGCTATGTGATCCGCTGGTGGCTTGGACAAATTCATCAAAATTGATCTCACCTTCCGTGTTTTGGAGATTTGTTGGCAAGAGGCCTACAAGGTGGGGGAAAAGCCCCCCAAGAAAAGTCGATCCGTTATTTTCATGGAGTGACGCGGGGTCCCTAAAAATGGCCGAAGAAAAATAGTAACTGCGGTTATTTCACCCCTGTAAGTGGAGTTATTTGGCGATTTTTCGGCCAACCTTGTTTGGGATGGTGGGTTTTTCATGACCCGAAAATTCATTGGTTCTCGTTTATCCCATTTCAACAAAAAATGTGACCTATTTGACGGATCCATTGGACGATGGTACTAGGGTGTCCACGTTAGTAAGGAGTTACGAAGTTGGATAGTTTCACCTATTTACGGGACTTACAACTTACTTTTATAGGGGTTATAATCCGGTTATTTAGTACCAGCAGGACATCCCAGTATAGTTTACTGATCCATGAATGGGTTGATGTTTATGGGTAATATTTACATCTTGCCGCCAAAATGTGAATCTACAAGTCTGGGAATCATTCAACCCCCCTAGTTACAGTTACACCCTGAAATACTCCCTGAAAAACTAAGAGCTGTCCCCTGAAATCAATGGTTGGAAGAGGCAGTTCCTTGTGAAATAGTTGCTTTTTGGGAAACTTTCGTAAGTTTCCGGGGTGTAAACCTCCTTGAAGCCAGAAGTATGTTTTGTGTCGAAAGCAGTTCAGCAGTAAAAAGCAAACCCAAGAAAAGTGACAGGGTCTAAACTCCTTGTATTGGGGATATACTCATCCCACCTTTCATATGGAATCCTTTTAAATGGGTGTACAAACTCCTACTATTGGCTTGATGACCATCCCCCTAAACAAGAATACTCCCAATTGGAGATAAAACGAAAGGCTGGAATCTGAAAATGATCTCAGCAAAGCAGGCAAATCACACATTTATTTGGGTCCGGAGGAATGTAACAATGCTCATTACCCTAGACATCTAAACACCTGCTTTGAAGGTATTTGGATGTCTAGTCAACATTGCCACCATTACCATAAGAGTTGCATCAAGTTTTAATTCCCCCCAGTTTGTAACAACAAAACTAGACCCAACCTGTAGGGATGATACGTTAAGTCCTGCCGGAACACCGGTTCACCGTGGATTCCATTGAATGATCCCTGTGAAAAACAACCAGCACATCATCTTCAACTCCAAGCGAGCCCATCCCCACCGTCGCCATCTCGATCCAGATCTTTCACAACCTCTCGCACACGACCTCACGTTGGTGAAAAAAAGAAAAGCTTCGGAAATAACTTCGGATTCCCAACCAGGGTAGTAGCAGTAGTATCAGGAGAAGTAGTAGCAGCAGCAGCAGTAGTAGTAGTAGTAGTAGTAGTAGCAGCAGTAGTAGCAGTAGTATTGGGAGGAGCAGAAGTAGTAGGAGTAGTAGTAGGAGCAGTAGTAGGATTGAAGATCAATGAAGAACTGGGTAAAAACAGCCACTTCAAAATGTGTCTTTTCTTAAATGGTGAAGCAAACTGTTCTCCAAATCCTAATTTGAGTTTCTTCTTGCTGACTGGCTGCAAAACACTGTCTATGTCTGTGTCTTACACCCTCGATCTTTTTTTTTGGGGGGGGGGGGGGAATTTGGTAGAACCTGATGTTTCCATCTTTGTGTGGTGAATAATTGAATACCTTTTGAAAAATCAACCCTTTATTTACCACTTGTACTCTGATTTACTCCCATTTGAACTCCAATCCATCCTGTCATTGCAAAGCCGTGAAAAAAAAACACGAACGCCATGCAGCCAAAAAAAACCAGGGCCTTGGAGGTTTATCCATCGAAGGTCTAGGACTCTCCAGTTTTCAACAACTCAAAAAAAACGCCATGACTTTCCAGTCCTTCCCAGCTTTTGGAAACTGAACGTTTGCCGTTTGAGTTGGAAATCAAATACAAGTTGAATCAGCTTCAAGGGAATCATAGATCCTAAACCATGAATGATGTCATGTCCATTCGTTTCAGTTCCCTAGTACCTATCATAGACCTCAAGCAACTGCAGATGTTTGCCCTCTTACTGAAAGACATCTGAGCAACGTCAACAAAACCCTTGGCTGGCATTCCATGAAATACTAGTCGCTTAAAAGATCCCTTGCAATAGCTTAAGCCCCATATAACCGGGTAGTATAATCCCTTATCAAAAAAACAACCAATCAAGGTTTTCACCGCTCATCTTGCTTCTTTATAGTTTGGCTACTTGAACAGCAGCCCCTACATTGATCAAGATTCAAGGAAACCCGACCAACAACAACACCTCATGATGGAGAAAACCTGAGAATCCAAACCCCTCCCTATAAAATAGCTACTTGGTGGTTTCAACCTAAAAAATATTGGTCATAGAGTCATATTGGATTATTTCCCGAAGTTTCGGGTTGAAAATTCAAAAAAACATATCGAAACCACCACCTAGAATAGGATTGAGGTTTCCAATCCCATCTACTATCGAAAAGACTTCTGGGTAAATTCCACCTCAATCCACCTCAAAACAACCTCAAAATTACATTCTGAAAGGTAAAAGGTGCTACACAAGTGGCCGATATCAGTGCTGATGCCGAGGACGCGAAAGGCACTCAATAACTCCTATCTGGCCACAGGACCCTTTGGTGAAGATGTTCCAAAACTCCATGGGTTAATAGAGTCACAAGCTAGGGCGATAAGTAAACATGGTCAACTATAGAGTTGGTGGTTGAACCAACCCGTGTCATTTTTTTTTATTGGATGATTTCCCAAAGATTTGGGGTGAACATTGAAAAATGCTTGAAGTTTCACCACCTAGTCAACACTTAAAACGGTGTTGAATATCTTTTGCACAAAGCCCCCGCACCGATCCACGAAAAAAATGGGAACTATCCTGTGGGGAGATCTTCCCATTATCATCTGCATCAGCCAGCTCAAAGACGTCTCGCAAATCGTCACCTGGGTGATGTTTCCGCGATGACGGATTCCCATGGGACGAGTCCGGTATATTTACCTGCACCCTGGAAAATTAACATGGAACCCAAACATGGAAGTTTGGTTCAGATGATTTTCCTTTCAATTGGGTGATTTTTAGGTGAACCATGTTAATTTTCGGGGGTGTACATGAATGGTTGATTTGTATGGTAAATTAGTAGGTAAATATATACCAGTCCCATGGATCCGTCATGGGTAGTGGAATGATGCTTCAGAAATCTGGCTAAAAAAAACAGTTGAGGTTGGTAGTTTATACCAGTATTTACGGCTTTTCTATATGCCGAGTGGTTTCCTTTCGGAGTTCTTTTCACCATCAAAAGTAGATCTCACATTGGCGAATTTTGCTTCAAAATTTGACTTCATTGAAATCATCCTCCGACATTGTTGTTGCCAAGTTATCTTTTGTTTAATCTCTCTCTTTGTCCGCAACAACAACCCTAAAAAATCTTCCATTTTGTCACCTTCAAACATGAAAAACGCCCAGTGGCTCAACAGCAAGCTTCATGAAAAAAAAGCTATGCAATGCATACTTGGTGGCGAAAAATGGTAGTGATCGTAACTAGTTGGTGGTAACTTGGGTTAATTTCACCCCCATTTGGGGGGACAAATTTTAACCAACTTACAGGGGTTTATAGCCCATCAACTACCAACCTAGCCACCAAGTAACCACTATTCCACCTTACAACCTCGGTTCATTGATAACCCAAATTCCCAGGAATACCGCAGGGTTTGCTATTGTGTTCCTACAAATCGAGCCAAAAAAATCTCTCATATTGGGGATATACTCATCCCACCTGAATAATGGACAGTCCTAAAATGGGCATATAAACCCTACGGAATTGGAGTGATGAGTTTATCATCTATTTACATAAATCCAGGGTAGGTGAAGGAAACACCATAGATTTTAAGCCACTTTCAAGGTGATACCTAAACTGGTTGGTGGTTTCAACCCAAAGCTCACTTCGACACCATATGTTTTTTTGCACTTCCATCTCACCCAGAATGCCTTTTGATCCAAATATTTTTGCATCCCTTTTTCAACAAAAATAGGTCTGTCACCTTTCCAAAACACATCAAAAACTCAAAATGGAATCCTTCTAGGCAAAAAATGTATGAATTCACAACTAAAAATTCTTTCCCCCCATTGTTTTGTGTTAAAAACTTCTAGCACCTTAAGGGTTTTTTTCCGGGTGACCACCTGGGCGCCTCCCAAAAAAAATCCCCCATGTCGTTGGGACCCGAGGTTCTGAGATCTGGTGAAGGTCGTGTAGCCAGCGACTCCCAGGTTAAACCAGGTGCTCTGACGAAGGAACCGCGACGCCTGGAGTGGAAAGTTGGGGTCCATACCCTGCAATTCCAAGACTGTAAAAACAACTGTCCCCTGGATTTGTTCATGGAAAATCCTTAAAAACAATGGTTTTTTACAGGAATTTACACACCAAACAAAAACAGATCGTCTTTGGAATCCCAGGCTTTTTTTTGTCAATGGTTGTTTTTGGCTCCCATAAAAGGTGGGATCCGGTGGAATGTAATCCCCCAATTGGCAGTATATACCACTTATATATTGCCTTTTGGGTGGTTGTAGAACCACCTTTTGTGGGAACCAGAAACAACCATTGATATATGTCCTGTTGGTACTTGGTAAATAGAGTATTTCACCCATGTACCTGCTGGGATGTGATGTCCATGGTACTATCCTGGTGGTACTAGATGTAAATGGATAGTGACCATAAACCTGATAGAAGTAGGTTGTAAATCCTGTAAAGAGGTGAAACAAACCAACGGACAACAACTAGTTACGATCACTTCCATGGACACCCCAGTATAATCCCGGATAGTAAGGCTGGCTATTTCTTGGGGGGTTTTCGTAGCATTGGGGTATACGGTATCCTCAGTTTCCCATTAGGTCAAACCATTTTTTCTTGCTAAGTTGGATGATTTTAGCCCGCTTTCTTAGGGAAGTTTACCCCGAAATGCCCTCAATTCAAGGATTGAAATTACTATAGGGTGTCCGGCTGGAAGTGATCGTAACGATCGTTACTAAGTTGGCTTATTTCATCTATTTAGGGGACGTAAACAATCTACTTATATAGGTGAAATAATCCATGCAGTTACCAAGTACCAGCAGGACATCCCAGCAGCAAACATTCACTAGGGATCCAATTACCTTGTCAGTGGATGATTGGGGTGTCCAATCACCTTCGAAACGCAGAGTATTTAGGTTCCATTACTATTCTCGGAAGCTGATTGGATCCCGAGGGATTTGGCGCTAAGAGAAAAGTTATGGAAGATGATTCATTTCCGTTTAGGTTTCGGCCTATTTTCAGTGGCTTTTGCTGTTCGTTGCAGGGAGAAGTTATATCTTGTTTTTTTGCGGAAAAAAATATCAACAATATACAAAAATCACCTACCCATACCATCCAATGTATATGGTATATTTACCTACATTTACCGTAAAAGACCACCAAATGTAGCTAAATCTACCAGTCCCATGGATGGCTAAACGGCTAAACTAAAAAATGTAAGCCATGGTGCTATTCCCTGGAATCCCTCAATTTCCGTGGTTACATCCGTGACTCCACCGGGCCGCACCGCACCCGTTGCCCGGCCTGCGTCGTAGAAGGCCCAGTCCGACACCGAGCGCCCCGAGGCCAAGACCGTGACGGCCGTTGCCGTGGCGGTCTCTCGACCGGTCGGATCGCCAAGGACTCCAAGCAGTGGATTTCCGTTGGCAGAGGCGACCTGGACCACACAAAAAAAGAAGAAATAATCCACCTGGGAAGTGCAGTTCAGTTTCACCATTTCTTCAAATATAAATGTAAATGTATAGTGTATGTATTATATATAATATATACATATATATATGTTATATATTGTAGAAATAAAATTACATTGTTTTTCAGTGCTGTTTTTTGTTGGGGGGCCACCCATGTTATGGGTCTGATTGAGTTGATGATCTTTGAGGCTTTGCTTGGAGGATCATCCCAAATAAGTAAATGGTTAATAACCATGGTGATCGTAAGTCCCCCCAAGGATCGGGTTGTGGGACCCCTTCCAAATGGCCTTTTCATGGCTTATAAATATGGGGGTTACTAATAACCACTTAAACCGGGATGATCCTCCAATNTATATAATATATACATATATATATGTTATATATTGTAGAAATAAAATTACATTGTTTTTCAGTGCTGTTTTTTGTTGGGGGGCCACCCATGTTATATTAGGGCAAGTCAAATTGGGTCCATCTGCCCAAATTTGGGGGGCAACAATTCCACATGCCTTTTGTTAACCATACTTTTTGGTGGGCGGATGTGGGGCTGGTATGTTCAAGAAACCACCTAGTCACTGACTACACCCTAACTTTAACTGAAAATCCCATTCCCCAGCTGAACAACCATCGGTGTTTTAGGCATATTTTCGGGGGTATTGCAAACAAGCATAGAACAAGGGAATGCAAGGGAATGATGCAAGTTTCGGAATCTGTTTTTCATAGAATCATTATTGTATTGTAAATCCCAAATCCCATAGGATCCATGTATGGTATATTTACCTACATTTACCATAAAAATCAACCAAATGTAGGTATGGATACCATACATGGATGCTATGGGAATCCAATGATGCACCATTCCGGCATCACGAAGCACCTTGTCGAAGGTTCGTAGCTGGAAATTGGGACGTCGCATAATGTTGGGCTTTGGACCCACATCCACATGGCGTCATGCGAAGTCACCTACCCTTCTACAGTCTCAGGTCTACGGGTTTAGGCTTGGCGTTCATCATCCGGGTCCCGGAGTTCCCATCTCATGTCTTTTGATCACAATTTTTGTCCAAGTCGGAAATCGGACTTGTTGAATGCTTGTGCATTTTTTTCTGGTTGGTGGTTTCAACCCATTTGAAAAATATTAGTCAAATTGGAAATCTTCCCCAAATGGGGGTGAAAATAAAAAATATTTCAAACCACCACCTAGTTGTGCATTTTTGTCGAGTGGACTTGCCTTTTGGGATTGCCCATTTTCAGGGTGCTTTTGCTGTTCGTTTTGGCGATGGAAAAAAAAGGTGCTCCGAATCGCTCTCTTTTTCGAAGGGATTTGTTGATACCAAAAGCACCAAATGGTACACCAGTTGGGGCTTCTAGGAGACTTCCGAACGTATGTCCTCTTGACACTTCTTGGTGTAGATGTCAAATTGACACTTCTTGCTAAGCCCTAAGTCAATGTGGTTAATATGGGTCAAAATTAAGGGAACCATACGTATCTACACTTAATTGGCTAATATGATGTAGATGTCAAATATTCCATTAGACATGTTGTTGTAGGCTTCCTTGGAGTGTTCATATGTATCTTTGCATATGTAAATGTGTATATATAGTACCTTTGAAAATCCAGCTCTACTTTTTGGAAATCCATTTCGCCACTTTTGGGCCGAAAAAGCTGCGACATCTGTGGATTTCAAAATCTTTTGATTGAGTTCTTCGAACTTGTGTGGTGTGTGATCTCACAGTAGGTTCATCAGAAAAAACTACACACACAAAACAACCAATCCAAATTTGGTTGGGAATATATATGCATATATATATATATATATATGCATTATATACATGAATTTCAATTGGATGTCTCTTTTTCCTCTGAACACAGCATTGTTGTTTGGCTGTCAGCTGTTCTGGGGTCCCTATGTTGCGTGATCGTTTTGGACTGTGGCTCCTGTGGCCACATCGTTCCAAATCTCATCCCCTAAAATTGCGGCTTGATGGGATGCCCATCTGGAGGGTGTCTAAAAAAAAATGTCCACAACAACAGCTACTTGGTGGCAAACATGTTTATAACATTCATAACCATGCCTTTTATGGTAGCCCTGAAAGTCAACCACCAACAAAAAATGTTGGCAACGAAGTTTCAGAAAAAAAGGTGGGTTCTTGTTCACCCAACATATTCAAAATGGTAGTTGGACTTCCAGGCATCGGGGTAGAACAAGAACCAACACCAAAAATGTCAGAAGTCCACCTCTTTCGAAAAACCTCCGAAAACCAATGGCTGGAACTCCAAAAATTGGTGGTTTTTGGGTCGATGTTTCTCCTTTGAATCGGGTGTATTTTCAGCTTCCATATGTCAGTTTGCGGGGGTTAGATAAGGTCCAGTGGCTAAGCTGGCTGTCACTTCTGAGCGAAATAGATCCAACCAAACACACCCCGAGTTTTTGCGGCTGAAAAGAAGTAGTTGGTGGTTGCACCAACCCATCTGAAAAATAGGCGCGTCAAATTGGATCATTTCCCCAAATGGCTGTTTCCGAAAATAGACGGACCCCTAAATCATCCGTTTTAATAGGGTTTTCCATTATAAACCATCCATTTTGAGGTACCACTATTTTTGGAAACATCCAAATAGGGATGAAAACTTTAAAAACTTGAAACCACCAACCAGATAAGAACAGCGGTTTGGACTTGGAAGGAACTTGGTTCATGAGATGTTTGCCCCTTGTTGATCAAGAAGCCATTGCCCCCCTTAGTTGTTTCAGGGAAGCCATCATGCCCCCCTAAGATTTGTATGGTGATTTTGTTACGATGAAGGGGGAAAAACAAGTCACCAAAACAACAAATTCCAGATCTGGCAGGATTTTCTTGGCATCATCTGGGTGTTCCGATAAATCAAAAAGTATGCATGGCCGAGATTTTTGTGGATCTACGATCAGCCATAGTGCATCCACATGAAGTGGGTCTTAAAAATCCCCCCACAAAAACAAGTGGTCCTGAAATCATTGACTCGGCAGGATATGTTTCAGGCATCCCCAAGTGGATAAATCATCTTAAGTACATGTACTAAAGCTTGCAAGATAGGTAACACAGCTTCACAAATCAAGTATGCTTACCAGCATTTTTGAAAGGGTTGCCTATTAAAACCTAAGGGATTTGTGAATTTTGCCACCTTTTGGGAGAACCATTTGACAGCCTTTGGAAGGTGAAGATCCAGGTACAACATCCAATCCCAAGGTCCGCCGCATGGCTTTGTTGTTTTTTCTTGGCACTTCAGCAGATCAAACGGCCGAAGGTTCGCTCCGCCGATTTGGCGGATTTTTTCGCAGGGAGTTGTTTTCATCCACCGTGCGGTTTGAAGGAGCCTCCAAATCGCACGGATGATGGAAATCCCATATAGCTATTTTTCCCGCGGGAATCAGGGGTACGCTGGGTTGAAGAAAGCCTTTTATTGCAAAATTGCTTGTTAGAAAAGCCGAAAAAAATGTTCAGGATAAGGGGGCCCTGAAACATGTGGCTCCAATTTTTTCTGAAATCACCCAACTTGCTAGGAAATCACCCGTATTGGCTAAATCCCCAACAATTTGGGGTTACATGTTGGAATATTTCTATGATAAATATGTCATCCCCCCAAGAGTGTAGTCGGGTTGGCCAGCTTGGCCCAGGATTAAAAAACATATGTGGATTTTTGTCTCGTCAAACTCCACCGGGACCCTCAAAACGATCACATCATATCCCCTGCTGAAAGATAGCTAGGAAGATTAAGATCACTTTTCCATAGATGGGATATGTTGTCAGTCTCAGGAGCGAAACTCTTCAAAATGATTACAGAAACTTTTGAACCATCAGCATCATGACAACCAAGTAGCAATTCCTATCCTTAGGTGTCCAACAAAAAGAGCTTACAGTAAAGTTGTGGACCTCGTGTTTGGTATCGATTCCTGTCTTGTGAGTAGGTGAGCCACGAAAAAAAACCCTCCCACTTTCCATTATACTGGTTGGATAATAGGGGATCCTTATGATGGTCATTATAATCCTTATTCAACTGGGTAGTATAATCCCCTCTATACCCTAAACATCTCCTGAGGCTCGGCTTTTAGGGGTTGCATTAACACTGATCACCAGGTATACATTTGGAGATGGCTTGGATGTCTAGCCAAAAAGGCCCGCCATTCAGCAGGTACCCTCTATTTTTGGGGCATTTTGAAACACCCTGAAAATTAGCAGTTGAGATATAATTATGTTTTTACACAACATCGATGTGTAAAAACATAGTTATAGTTATATCTCAACATTTGCTGATTGTTTGATTCCCCCCAAAACCTGGTATTTGATACATTGGTTACGATCACATCAATGAGCCCTCAAAAAAGTTACTGTCCCAAGAGTTGGAAGTTCCCAAAGTCCTAATTTTTCAGGGTATTAAACTTCGAGGGTGTAAAATGTGTGTCTTCAAAATCCCCCTATAAATGGCCGAAAATCACTGGGTTTCACTGGGAGTTATTTCACGCCTAATTGGAGTTATGTCACTCCACTTAGGTGATTCAAAGTGACAAACCTGAGAAGGTTTTTTCATGTCAAGGGTCCAAGTAGCTGGGTTATGAAGTGTCATTCATCCCCCGTTTTTTACCCCAACCAACTGGGGTAAGAAAATCCACACCCAGATGTGTTGAAAAACCGGCCGCCTTTCTCATCGCCCAAATCGCTTTGGAGACGAAGATCCTCCCGCTTTGGGTGACGCCCCCTTGGGCCTGGTCCTTAGGCAGAGAGTTGTGCTTCCACCCGCGGTTCCTACGTTGGAAACCTCCCAAGGTTGTCCAAAAAATCAACCAAAATATAGGCAGTTATAGTGAGTAAGGTTGGGTGAACTTCCCCAATTTAGGATGGACTTAACAACCAACTTACAAGGGTTTTAAAAGTCACTTTAGAAAGTAGGTAGTAACTACTGCGATGTCCTGCTGGAAGTTAGTAGATGGATTATTTCACCCCTACATAAAGTAGATTGTTTACGTCCCCTCGATAGATCAAACAAGCCAACTTACAAACAGCAGCTAGTCAGTAAGTTGGGCTATTTCACCCCATTTTTGGGAACATAAAAGCCTTACAGGTATTAATTATGGTAATAACCCAACTTAAAGCTAGTTTATAACTCCCATTAGCCACCAAGAAATCACCAAAAACATGGGTCCCATACTTGGAGGATCATTTAGTAAGTGGATAGTAACCATGGTGATCGTAAGTCCCTTGAAAGTAGGGTGCTGGTCCAGTTATGAATGGCTTGGTTTACGCCCTTAACTAAACACGTATCCTAAGTGGGGGTCCCAACCTACAGGATTTATGGCCCAACCTCCAGGATTTATCGAAAAAATGCATATGCACCTACATGTTTGGTTGATTTTTATCCGGTAACTGCAAGTGAATGTACCGTTCGTCCCATGGATCCTATTGGGGGGGATGATTGCATCATCATGTTAAGGCCCTAAAAAGGGTGATGTTTCTCGCAAACACCAGAAGGGACATGAACCTCGTAAATTTTCATGTAACCCTCTCACGACTTTGGAGAGAATTAGAAACTTGAATCAAACACCTGAACAAACATCTTCTTTTCATGGGAATCTAAAGGTACCCGGGTACCCCAATGCCACGTATCCCCAGGAAAAAAAGGCCTTATTAAAGGAATATTTTTGGGGACAATGATGGCGACGTAAAAAATTGACCGGCAATTTCTTGGGGCAAATTGGCCTTTGGGGGGTCAAGTCCTCAAGAGTCAAAGGGACAAGGACGGGCGGTTTCCCTAACGCCCCAGTGTACCCCATTGGCATTTATCGTGTTCTAGGATGGGATTCTTGGGGATGACAAAAAAACATAAATACCCACCTAATATAGGGCTCATAATATCCGGATTTCCCAATCGGGGTAGGTTGGGATCGGGGTACATCCAACTATCCCCTGAAGGGGTTTGGGTTCACTCCACTGATTGCGGGGTGATTTTTACCACCACCCATTTTCGAGTATTTGTAGGGGCCCCATGTCCCTCCATTTATAACAGCAGGCCGCTAGGGCCAGGGGTCCACCCTGTATCCAATCCGCAAATTCATCAGGAGAATGCATGAAACGTGACACCAAACGAACAAGCCCCTCCATGATGTCCAAAGGATCAAACATCCAATCAAAATGACTCGATCATCATCATCATCATCATCATCATCATCATCATCATCATCATCATCATCATCATCATCATCATCATCATCATCATCATCATCATCCTTCACTCTTCAGACCAAGATTCTTTGGCAGCGCCGAACTTTGCAGTTGCTGCAAGCTCTTCACTTGACGCTCCAGTGACTCCTCCAGCGTCAGGCCGTTTTGGAGGGAGCTGCGGAGAGAAGCATCTCAAGGTAACTTACCCTGTTTGGATGTCCCCGGAAGGTAGGATCAATGGTTAGTAAATAGGTTATGGACCTACTTATAAATGGGATATATTGGGATTAGAACCTATTTACTAACCATTGATCCTAACTTCCTGGGACATCCAAGTGGACATCTAGTCGCCATCCTCCAGTCATTTCTGGTGAGGATCGGCGTTTGGAACCCTGAAAAAAGCCTTGCCTCATTTAATCATGAGATGCTTGGGGTTTGAAACACCTACTCACAAAGTATTTGGATGTCTAGTTGTTGATGCTCCAGTCATAAATATGAACACAATGGAATCTGCTTCCTCACCTTTCGCATCCGATTGTCTCTTGTAGGCCCACAATCTGAAGATTCTTCTCAGATACCACATCCTTTGAAGATAGGATGTCCGTGTACGGCCTTGGAGTCCTCCTTGCGCTGGAAATTCGAAGTCTCAGACGTTTTACTGGTCCATCAGTTCGATGTTCGGCAATGACCGGGCCCTCTCTGCAAGTGGTGACTGGCTGGGACAGCGCGTTTGCCATATAGATGGATTGTTGCAAGAGGTAGGCAGCCATCAGTCCCAAAAAAGTACAGTAAACTTCGGGGATTCCGGGACATGTCATCCGTGTTTAGCAATGTTTCAATCAACCTGGAAAACCGGAAACCAGGCAAAGCTTCCCCTAGACATCTATACGTACCTTGGGAGGGTGGTGTTTAACTAACCACCGCTGAAACCCAAAATACCATTCTTCAAAATCGTTATGAGACTCCATTATACCGATTGGTTCACAGGTATCCTGAATTCATGGATTATCATAATCCCTATATAGCTAGGTAGTATGTCATCCCCTTATATTAACAGCTTACTAGTAACAAGGGACCAAACTGGTCACAAAGTCATCTTACTTTCCTCCAAGTCTGGGAAGTTTGTTTTGACACTCATGAGATTGGCCCCTACTTGGAGGATCATCCCAGCGGATGTAAGTGGATAATCACCATGATTCACAAGTCCCCCAAGGATCGGGCTATTCCCCTTCCCAGTGGCTGTTTCATGGCTTATGAATGGGTGGTACTAACTACTTACTAACTGGGATGATCCTCCAAGTACTAGGTATAAGTGGAGCTATAACCCCAGCTACCCATGTATTTTCGGCCATGGAAAAAAACAGCCCCATGCCCCCTGAGAACTGCTACAGTATGTGAGCCACGAAAAACAAAAACCTCCTACTTTCCATTATACTGGTTAGTTAATACGGATCCTTATATTGGCTTACTACAATCGCCATATGATTGGGTCGTATTTCATCCCCTATATGGGTGTTTCCAAAAATAGGGGTACCCCAAAATGGATGGTTTATAATGGAAAACCATATAAAAATGGATGATTTGGGGGGTACCACTATTTCCGGAAACACCCAAAAACCCTAAACAACTATAGGGGTTTTTTCATGGCTCATGTGACCATCTTGCATCACCAAATCCGTCCTTTTCAGCCTCCAGTTTGGCAGCTTTCAATTTCCAGGACTGACGAATTTCAGGTGACAGGTCCGATACATGGACATGATGAGGGTTCACGTGACGGATATGTAAATTTATGGCCTTACAAAATACATAGTACTTGCATATATATGTATCTGTATATATAAGTAGTTTGTAGGGCAAAAAGAGCTCTCACACGGATTTCTTTGGAAATTTGAAAGGTATTGGTTAGGGCAAAGTAGATGACAAATTTATTGGACATTTTTCTTTTTACATTGCCCCTAAACCAGATTCTTACCAAACTTACTCAATTCCTAAACACTTGTGACCAGCAATTGCGACTGGCGATCCGCGTCCAGTCCGATGAGATAACCAGTTCTGCTAGGGAATTGGTGGTGTTTCTCTCCTAAAATGTACGATAAATACTGTTGATGGAAGAAATCATGCACCATCTGGGATGTATAAAACCTTGTAAATAATGGGATATCTGACCTGAAGTCTGTGTTGTGAGACCTCATGTTCAGCCGCTGGATATTTTCCACCACCAAATGGTTGCATTCTTCACCCGAATCAAGGCAATGACTATTGGGACGCCCATGGTGCTCCCGTAAGAAGATTATAATCCCTTTCTTTTCCCCTTTCCGTAGGATGTGCAAACGTCCCGTTTCTTCGGTGAAATAAACCGAATGATAAAAGTTGAAAAACTATCGTTTTGTCCAAAAAACATGAAGCATCCCCAAACGTTTTGTCAGCTTGCTTTGGAAACAGCTGCAAACAAAAAAAATGCTATTTTCGGCCTCTCGACACCTCAGTTTTCCTGGAAAAAAAGGCAGGGATCCTTTTTCTTCAGCATCTTGAAATCTGTCCTCCAGGTTTCTTCCAGTCTCGAGAATTGGTGCTTCCACCCAATTAGCAAGTGGCAAGCGGCAGGGAACGGTTTGGTTAGAGTCACTCACAGTTTGGATTAGATCTGGGTGAATCCGATTTTTTCAAGCAAAAACCGGTCCAAGAGTCAACGAAAATCTAAGCAGCTAAAGGAGAGGATCTGTTTATCCAACTCTCATGGCTTTTCAGGGGCGATTTTTGGAGACAACTTCCGGGAAAAAGTATTTTTGATGTGGTGAACTTGTATTGCTTTTTGGTCGAATTTTTTTCAGGAAGTTCGTTTTTTTGTTGGAGGGCACTGAATTGAATTAAGGCACCTTTTCACCTTTCGTGGGGTAACAAATCATCTTCACCCAAATCATCCCAAAGAAAGAAATCCAGCTGTGCAACCACGGTTTTTTGCAAGGGTTCATCGGCCACAAAAACCCATGAGACAGCAATGATGGATTTTTGATGGCCACAATGCTCGGTTCAAAAAGACTCAAAAACACGACTTGCCGATGATACTGTTGATGGAAGAAATCCCAAACAACCACCTGGGATGTATAAAACCTTCTAAAATCATGGGATAAACTGCCTATCAACTGGTGCAAGATTTCTTCCATCAACAGTATGATGATACTTGCTGGCCAAGAAATGTCCAGAAGCGGATCGTGTTACCGTGTGGCGTTGGCTGGCGACAAATCGTGTCGGCGTGTCTGAATAGTCGAAAAAAAATCACTTAAGACAACTGCTGTTGATGGTTCAGAAATCCCGCTATCCACTTGCTATGCATTTTTTTGTTTTTTGAGCTTACCGACCGTGGTAAGCTAAGATCATCTGTTTATTTTCTCCTATGTTCAATGACTGGAAAATGACTTAAAAAAACACTCCCTTCTGACACCAACTTATCATCCGAGAGAAGTATTTTGGCCGACCTTTAGCGAAAATGGACGCGTGTCCCTTTGCACATCCCAGAAGATTTATTCATGGTATATTTACCTACATTTACCATAAAAATCAACCAACTGTAGGTAAATACACCATACATGGATCCTATGGGCATGTCAAAAGGAAAATAGTCTTCAAACCAGTTTTTTTCAGGGGATATGGTAATTTTTAGGGGGAGTAACTCAGAACGACTATCCCCTTACCATCCCTTACTATCCCCTTACCATCCCTTACCTATAATTATTTACCCTACGAATTGATCATCGCAAATCAACGCAAAAAATCTGGATGATAAATATCTGGCCCTGGGTTTCTGACTTCCAACGGGTTTCGGAACGATGAGTTCTTTGCTTTTCCGCGGTCGCGGGGTCAAGGAACGAAGGTGCACCTCCTGCCTCCTCTTAGCAAAGGCTTGGGGGGTGCCATCCAATCGTAGGGCTGCCAGATGGCCAAAGATTTTTCGCTACAGCGGAATGATTTTTCGCGCAGCACGGCACAGTCCATGTTGAGAGAGCCTTTGATGGATCAACATAAGTGGATAGAGACAAAAAAATCACAAAAATTGAATTTCATGCATCAATTTGCTCGTTCCAACGATCATTGGTTCCCCTTTTTTACGGGCATTCCCTAGCTTGTCAGCGAGGTTTTGCTGCTTCTGCTTCAGAAATCCAATTGGTAAACGCCCATTGTCACCTCACCCATTGTCACCCATTTGAGAAATAGCCAAATATGCAGCTTTCCACTTCCAACCGGCCAGCTAAAGTTCTTCCCGTGGCATGTCTTTGTTCTTCTTATTGTCATTGTACGTAGTTTTCTGTTGTCGTCGTCCTGGTGGTTCTGGTTGTGGTTGTGGTTGTGGTTGTGGTTGTGGGTGTGGGTGTGGGTGTGGCTGTGGTTGTGGTTGTGGTTGTGGTTGTGGTTGTGGTTGTGGTTGTTGTTGTTGTTGTTGTTGTTGTTGTTGTGGTTGTGGTTGTCGTTGTCGTTGTCGTGGCCGTTGTTGTTGTTGTTGTTG
>DF240791.1:2101-101542 GCA_000507305.1 Breviolum minutum Mf 1.05b.01
ATTGGGAAAAGACCTAATTTGATGATTTGAACTGTGTTGGCATAAACCAAAAGAGGTTTTTGCCATCCTACATCCATGCTGGATGTCCTCTGAACCTTTGAGTCGAGGGTGTATGGCGAGCAAAAATTTGAGAGCGACAGCTTGACTTAGCCAAATCTTGGTGGCGCAGCTTGCAAGTCTTTCACGTATGCGCCCAAACAACAATAGTAATGTTAATGTAATGTTATACGTTATACATCTACCAAAGATGGTCCTTATTCTGACACTTTGGCTTTCCATCCCTCCAGAATCCTTGACTTGACCAAACTTTAGTGACACATGTGTCTTGCCAGGAAGCGAGAAAGCTGGATGGAAGGGCCACACCTCCTTGGTATGAACAGCTGAACAAAGCCGAAACTCGCCAAGAGGCTTGCTTGCATCCTTAGTCAATTCTGGCCCTCAGTGTGATTGGACGAGATGGTGCCAGAGGAAACCGGAGAACTTTTTATCAATGCGGCCATGTTGAGCAAATTTTGTCCTCGGCAATGTCGAGATTCCGAGATGCCTCAGGAACTCTCATCAAGCAAAGTCTAAAGTTTAAAGTCCAAACTTGTGTTTCCTACACTTGTTTCGTTCGCATTCTTCCAGACAGGCTGTGCAGGAAGTACGGAGGAAAGAAGAAAGTCATGTGGCTACTCAGGCATACAAAGCTGGCAACATGCATAAGTTTTTGGTTAAAGTTTCTGGATGGCAATGACCTGTTCAAGTTCAGGAGAAGAGGAGATACCTGTGGCAGCAAGAGCAGCAAAGAAAAGCTGAGGAGGAAACCTGAAACGTTTAACGTCAAAGCAGCAATTTACAGGTGAATTGAAGCTTATCATATAGAAACTCCAATCAAAGTGAAAGTGTCAGCAATGCCATGAATCCATATGAACCCATAGTCATATTTCGGTGTCTAGTGACTATAGTGTTCCATGCCAGGAGCACAGACGGCGTGAAGAGGAACGCCAAGCTCGTGAAGCTGCGGCAGAATGCGAAAGGCCCTGTGACAACTGTGACAACTGCAGCGAATGTAGTAATAGCCAACGGATGCCAACTGCATCTAGTTGCATTCGCATTTGCAGAGGGTTTTTGGTTTTGATTCTGCATTATCTGCATTTGCAGGCTTCGTATCCTTGAGAAATTGAAAAAGGAAAGGGAGGCGGCACAGACAAAATCCATATGGAAACTTGAGGTTCTGAAGTTGGTTTAAGTGTATGGATAATTCAGGCTTCTATTCGTATTTGAGTGTGCATGTCTTGTTTGGACTTTCCAGGAAGAACAGCTGCGACAATTTGAAGTTCTTCTCATGAACAAAGAGGATGAGGTCGGGCTGAACTGCTGTGTTTCCTCTATTTTCTCTACACTTTTCTGAGTTGAAAGTTTAAGACAAGGTGTCTACCAAAGTCAATGCTCTTTGGAGACAACGTGAAGATGTTGCTCGAAGGTGTTGGGCTTTTCATGGCTTTTCCCTTTCTTTCAGCATGTGATATGCCGCAGCATGTGGGACATGTGGCATTTGCCAAGGCAAAAAGAGGAGGAGGAACGACAGCGCTTTGAAGAGGCACGTAGGTTCAACGCCGACAATGTCTTTGATTTTAATGCTTTGAAATGTTGAAATGCTTGAATGCAAACATCATTTTATTGTGGGCTGTTCGCATCCAGGAACAGGTTCTGCTTGCTCGAAAGCTTGAAGAGGCTGGCATCATCTGAGTCTTCTTAATGAAGAATCGATCTTGATTCCTCGACTGTTCCCCACACCTTGGGGCGATTTGTGTAGATTCAGGAGAGGGCTTCAAGACCACGAATTGCTTTTGGTGTCAAGACGAGACAAGATCCTGTCAAGGCTGGGAATGTCTTAATGCTAGGCCCGCTAGGCTGCTACAAGAGAGTGTACTGGACTGATGCACGGTTGTCTCATCCCAGCAAGCAGATGCTCGACCAGGCTTCCAATCCACCCCCCATCAAGGTTCGCCAGGGGCATATTACGCTGCGAATGCAAATGCAACTTATGCCCCTACCATTCAGTTTTGCTAGCAAGTTGAATCGGGGTGTTTTTTGAATTTGTGTTTCTTGTAACCTTGTGACTTGTCCATTCTACTGTAGACTCAACCAATTCATACTTGCCGATTGTGTGAACGTATGTAAATGTAACTATGCATTTGCAAGTGTCGATGTTTATGAGTACGTGTACGTGTCTCTCGAATTTCTGACTCATTTGCGTCAGCAAGAGGGTTTCTCATTTGCTGATTGCCAAAATTCATGGCTTCTACCGTTGCTGACTGCAGTTGCTGACTTGCTAATCACCACTCAATGAAACAGCTGCTAGATGGATCACTTGCTCAGTGTCTGCTGCCAGCAACATTTTCTCGCAGTGAATTTCTTCATGTAATCCTGAGTGCAAGTACTTGAGTGCATGCCGCATGCCTTCTATCTTCACTCTTCCAGACTGCTCGGGTACTCGCTGCTATCTCACGCTTGTACTGAATGTTTCGAAATGCATTGATCCTTATCGGTATGCCCGCCCGTTTGCACTCCTTTGGCCAGAGTGCAGTTTCATTCTGTTGCATCCTGGTACTTCTCACTTGATTTTCTCCCTCGTAGATTGTGTTGCTGTGTTTCCTTGCCCGTCTACGATTGAATCTTTCAGGTTGCTGGTTGCCAACAGCTTGCATGGCTGTAGGCTTCTGTAACAACTCGCAACTAGGAATTGCAACGTTGCTACAATCTATTTGTTACAACATCCAATGCACTCCTATTTATTAAGATCTATATTCAAAGAAAGTTTAAATAAAAACTTCCGACAATATGGACAGTTGAAAAGCAAGTAGAGTAGTCAAGTCAGCAGAAAGAAGATGCAATAGCGCGAAAGTCAGAAGAAAGAAGATACATCCGCGCCAAATGTTAGAGAAGTCGCGAAATGCTGCGTTTTTTCAATGATTCGTGTGTCGGGTCAGTCGAAAAGTAGGCCTGTTAAAGCGGCGGGTGCGGAGGCAGCTGCTCAGAGGAGAAATCAAAAATTGCACGCCGCTGTGGCGAAAAGCACATTTGGAAGTGAAAATGCTAAAAAACTGACGGTGTCGGAGCACTTTTTGAAGTTCTGATGTCGAAAAATTGCAGGCCGCTGTGGCGAAAAGCACATTTGGAAGTGAAAATGTTGAAAAACTGTAGTCTTCGGAGAACTTTTTGAAGTTCTGATGTCGCAACATTGCACGCCGCTGTGGCGAAAAGCACATTTGGAAGTGAAAATGTTAAAAAAACTGTAGTCTTCGGGGCACTTTTTGAAGTTGCAATGTCGAAAAATTGCACGCCGCTGTAGCGCGAAGCACATTTGCAAGTGAAAATGTGCAAAATACCTGTGTTTTGCACACTTTTGAACTTCAGATGTCGAAAAATCAGTCAGTTAGCAAGTTCGTCAGTCAATCAATCAGTCAGGTAGTCAATTAGTCAGTCACCGAATTAGTCAGGTAGTCAGTTAAGCAATGAATTAGTCAGCTAGACAGTTCGTCAAGTAGTCAGTTAGTCAGTCAATCAATCAATGAATTACTCAGGCAGTCAAGTGGTCAGTTAGTCAGTTAGCTAGCTAGTCAAGTTAGTCACTTAATCTGTTAGAAACACCTAGTTAGTCAGTCAGGAAGTCAATTAGTCAGTTACTTCATCAGTTAGTCAGCTAGCTAGTTAGTCAGTCAGTCAGTCAGTCAGTCAGTCAGTCAGTCAATCAGTCAGTCAGTCAGTCAGTCAGTCAGTCAGCAGTTAGTGAGTCAGTGAGTCAGTCAGTCAGTCAGTCAGTCAGTCAGTCAGTCAGTCAATAAGGCAGTCAATTAGTCAGGTAGTCAGGTAGTCAGGATTTCTCAGTTAGTCAGGTAGTCAGTTAGTCAGTTAGGTTAGTCAGTTAGCTAGGTAATCAGTTAGTCAAGTAGTCAGTGGGTCCGTTAGTCAGTCAGCTAGTTAGCCAGCTAGTCAGCTAGTTACTTAGTTATTTAGTTAGTTAGTTAGTTAGTTAGTTAGTTAGTTAGTTAGTTAGTTAGTTAGTTAGTCAAACAGTCAATTAGCAGTTAGTCAGTTGGTCAGTAAGTCAGTAAGTCAATTAGTCAGTTCGTCAGTTAATCAATCTATCAATCAATCAGTTAGTCAGTTAGAAATTAGTCAAGTAGTCAGTTCATCAGTTAGTCAATCAGTCAGTTAGTCAGTTAGCTAGCTAATTAGTTAGTGAGTTAGTCAATAGGTCAGATAATCAATTAGTCAGTTAGTCAGGCAGTCAGGCAGTCAGTCAATAGGTCAGTTCATCACTTAGTCAATTTCTCAGTTAATCAGACAGTCAATCAGTCAATTAGTCAGTTAGCTAGTTAGTCAGTTGGTCAATGTTTTTGCTCTGACATCCGTCACTCACAGCAATCAATCTCTCCTATACGTTTCCTAGTCTTGAAACTTCCGCCACCGCCTTGTGCGGTACTACTGGTACTATGGACTCATTGATCCTGAATTGGTTTTGTTGTTCTCCTGGCAAGGTCCCAGAGCCTCGACCGGTGCAAGAACCAGAAATGCCAAAGTCTCAGTGGTGGACAGACTTTGAATTCGACGATTTTGTTGCTTGCAATATCGAATGAATCTAGGTTACTTTCCTATTGTCATCTATCGTCTATAACTAGGTGGCTAAACTTTCGCTCCAGCCTTTGGTCAGGTCAACGAGCTGGGACTCTTGGGATACATGGAACGAGCCTGTGCAACCTACTGGAAGCGCTTTTCCAGTCGCACCATTTTCAGAGTCACTCGTCAGCGTGATGGAGGCAGAGGCAGCTTGTCACAGCCTAGTTCTAGTTATTTCAATCCAAACCTTTAAAATGCTTATAGACTTAGGCGAGACCCACAAGTACAAGCGCAAGCAACTCATGGCAATCAGTGGCACCAGTCTCAGTTTTTGTTTGCTATACTGACCGGTTCAATCCTTGTTGACAAAGGCAAAACCTTCACCCTCATCAACTCCATCAACTCCATCAACCTGAAGAAAAGGCCCATGTACCCACGAACTCCGGGAGATTCAGATCTTTGAGACTCTCGGTTGCATCCAGCTTTGTGGTGAAATTTTATGAGTCCAAGTGGACAAACGGATGTGCTACTATATTCATTTTGTAGTGCAGCAGGCACTAAACTGCTTTGCATGTTTCATGAAGGGCGTAGCTGCCTAGCAGACACGGAACTGCAGTTGTGGTTGCTGAGTGATGCTACACCACTGCACCACTATGTAAAGCGGTATGGGCAAGTGGAAATAAAATTGTATTGAAACAGCCAATTTTCTTGGGAATGCATACAAAAGATTGTGCAATGTAGACACCTTACGGAAGCTGAATCCTTTGTCGCTAACTCGGCCCTCCACGACTGGGAATATCCGATTGCTCCACTACATGTTCCTTGATGTTCCTTGCAATGACTCCATCCGCGCACTTTGCATGAAAATGTGGATTTGAGTCTGTGTGATGAAGTTCTGATGTGGTGAAAGTAGTGTGGCATAGTGTAGCTATGCTTTGCACCAAGAAGAGTGGTATGGCCAGCAGATACGAAGCGTCAGCATCTCAGTGGCTCTAGATGGTTGATCGGTTGATCTTTCAGAACTGTGTTGACTAACAGCAAGGAAAGCATTGACAGCTGGTGAGTTTTGCAGGTGTATCAGAAATACAATCCCGAGAAGTTAGCTGATGTGGGAGTCTTAGAGACTTAGAGGCGGTACAAAGTGCTGTGCTGCATTGCTGATGAGTGCTCTGGCAAGGGAGCAAGTGACTTTATAGACGCTGCTGATTCCCCGCATTTTACAATTCACACATAAGGTCCCGCATTTGATGCAGAAATACTCTGGCTGCGAAGATGAGATGTATGACCGAATCTGTGAAAAGCGGAATACTTAGATTTTGCAATGCATTTGCCAATCAGTTCAATTTTTCAACCGCTGAGCTTCATGCTCCAACGACCTTGAAGGTACGGCGTTCAACCAGCTATTCCACCGCAAAACCTTGGACGGCTTCCACCGCCACCACCTTTGCCTCAACAAGCAGAGTCGAAGGATTTCAAGGCAATTTTACATTCTCGAACGCTTCTGGAACTTTCGGAGTTGGGGTTGGGAGTTTTGGCTTAGTCTTTGTGATCTTGCCTTGCTCGTGCTTCTCGCGCCTCTTTTCACATTGTTGAAAAGCAGAGTGCCAAGCCTTGTTATGAAGACTGTTTGGAGGCAATAGGCTTTGCCCGCAAAGCTAGTGCTCCAGCTCCAATTCCACAGGCTCCGAATTTGAAAATCAAGATCTTGCTGAGATGTTTTCAACAAGTTGTCTTTTGACAGGTGAGTCATGAGAGTCGAAGCCGGCTGCAGGCGAGTCTTAGATTGCGAGAAAAAAAATCATTAAAGGTATGTGATTTGCTTGGAACTCTGCTTTACAATTCCCAATGCAGCCCCTTTGACTAGATATTACAGGAGCTGGGAGAGTCTGAATTCGATCCTGGAATTTGAAAGGTCTTGTTGCAGCACCAGGTTTGGTGAACTGTGAATTGCAACATTGTTTGGGCTCTTCTCGTGGCAGGGGGATGGTGATGCGCCATCAACATCAGACCTGATGACAAGGCAGTGCCCTTGCATCCTAGTTCTCTGACTATGTTGAGGTGTGAATGCTTGTGACAGGTTTCAAAACCTTGTCAGAGATATGCCTCCACCACTTGATGAGAAGGCTTGTGGGAACTTTCTATCACCAGACATGCTGGCTTGCTACCATTTTTTGAAGCTGGATAGTTCAATGTCAGGCTGAGCCGGCTCATCTTGAGCAGGCGTGGTATGTCATGATTGTGTTTTTTTGGAATCCAAGCCGCGCATTCACTTGATGTGCATGTAGGTGAGGCAGGTGAGGCAGCGACGTTCGGAGAATGCCCCACAATTGTCCAGGCAAAGTCCGTCTGAAAAAGTTCAGAAATGTGATGAGCCCGATTCGTTGTGATGGGATGTCTAGTGATTCTAGTGACTAGACATGCGGCTGGACTCCTGATACATCAGAAAGCGTTTCTGAGAGTGTGCAGGAGCCCCAGACGGCATCCCAATGAAGGCGCCAGATCAGGGCTGCGCGCAAGGCTAAATCAGTGGCTGCAGGATGTTTTCTTTCGTCCAAGCACTGTTTCAGTTGTGTCAGACCAAAGCTTATACAGATGGGCTGCTTATGATAGGCTTTTGGTGGCCTTTGCAAATTTCAAAGGGTTCTTGAGGATTCCAAAGCAAGAGGAGAGAGGGAGAGAGCAGGTCACGAGTTGAAGGTTTTGATTTCTACAGGTTTTCGCAAAGTACATTGAAAGTTTTTAGTTTTTGTCGAAGCACGAACGATTTTCGGACATTGAGTCAAAAACTCAACATCTTTCACATTATACAGATAGTAAGTTTTGTTTGCAATTTTTATTACCAAAAGTTAATTCAGAGGCAATCTTGGCAAACTATTTGCATTGCTATTGTTCTTGTGGCACGTTGGTGTCTGTTAACCGATAGCGATGGCCCCAATGCAATAGTGACGACATAGTAATATTGATGAACATGAAAAGAAACTAATGAGCATTTAAGACAAAAGCAACAGAAAACGATCCAAAATATTTGAAAGTGAAAATGCATGGTCATGAAACATTATGAATAATAACCATGTGGATCAACATCGGTGAAAATCGTATGTAGTTGATTGGAATCGAATATTCGAAGTGCAACCAATAATTTTTACACACGGGGCAAAACCTAAAAACACTTCTTGGACGTTGACGCTTCTTGCACGTTGCACAAGACAGGTGTGAAAAAAATGTAGGTGTGGGTGCTTTTAATGTTCTGAATGCGAAAGGTTCGGACATGAACTGATAGATGGATTGATGGATAGATGGACGGATAGATGGCTATATGGCTGGATGGATGGATGGATGGATGGATGGATGGATGGATGGCTGGATGTGTAAAAATCAACTCGACTTGTACACGTTGTATTGTATGTCACTCAGCACCTTTTGTACTCCGGGCAATTGTCTCTCAGTAGCTTGACCCAAGGGCCCTGCAAGGATGCATTGTGTACACATGTTGTACACCACTGGTATCACTATATTGTATATACACTTGTATTTTAACACCGTCCCTCAGATTGTTGAAGAACAGCATTGTTTTCAAACACTCTGGAAATACAAAAATACATTGTTGAACTCAATTGTAAAAGATTGTACATCAAGCAAAATCACTCCAAAAAACATTGTTTTGTTCACGAGATTTTTCAAAGTCTAAATTGTCATCTGTACAAAAGTCCATGCATTGTCCAGCTCTTCATTGTTGCAGCTCATCCTAGCTTGTCGACTCGTTGTGCGATATTGTGGGTGGCGTATGTCTCACCTGGCGGATTGTTGCAGCATAGTTCCATCTTGTAGTAGCTGAATTCATTGTTGAAATTGTTGATCTACTTGTCAACCTTCCTTTTCTTTTGTCCTCCCATTGCATCATCATTGTCTTGTCCATCATGGCCATTGTCATCTTCATTGGCTTCACCTTCTTTGACTTGTGTGTTGAGGATCCATTGTTTGTGGTCTCTGTGTCCACGTTGTGATTCCAATTGTCGATCCACATAGTTGGTGTTCAGGCGATTGTAGATCCTGAACTGCTGAATCAGCTCTTGTACTTCCATTGACAGGAAGCTTGTGCCCTCAAGACCAAGGTGGTCAAGGCACATGCATAGGATTGTATTGTGGACGAAATTGGCCTTTTCGTCCTCGGTGAAATCCTTCCATTGTAAAAGAAGGCTCTTGATATGGACTGCATGTCCAAAATACCACACAAAGTCATTGTCCCAGCAATACGTGTCGAACTTCATTGTTGGATTGAAATCCAAACTCATGACACGTAGATTGTCCTTCTCCATTGTGCTCAGGACATATTTGTGGGGTGCCAACACTTGTAGAAACTGGATACTGTGACCACGTTGAAAGTGGTTTACTTTGCGTTGTCCCACATTGTAGCTGAGATTTACTTCTTGTGGGCTGAAGCCCACCACATTGATTTCCATTGAGCAAGCCAAATGTTTCTCGCTCATATGGTAAGCTGAGAAACATAAGGCCTCCTCCACGCTGGGCAAAAAGACCAGCTGATGCCAACCTGATTGTTGGCGAATGCCGCCATCGAAGTATTGTGGCACTCCATCTTGTGCCATGCCATTGTATTCCTCAGTTGTGAGGACTGTGAACCAGAACATCTTGTCCTCTGGGAACAAACTTGTCCACGATTGTGTGCAGTTTGTCGGCAGGAGGATCCTTTTGTTCAATTCGTCCTCCTTGACATTGTACACTTTGGATCTGTTGTTCCAAAGGCTGATTGTTGAGCCACTTGGCAAGCATGCCAAGCTCTGGTAGTCTGGGACCTCGATGTTGGCCATTGTGATTTCTTCTTGTCGAAGAAAAGGATTGTCACCACGATTGTTTTTCCGTCTCGGAAATTGCTGCGGTGGCAAAACAAAAGATTGTATTCAAACACTTGTCCATGCAGCAAAAAAGTTGTTTCATTCAAAATTGTCTCTTTCAACCATTGTTGAAAACTCACTTCTTGTAAAGCAAAAATTGTGAAAATCAAATTGTTCACACTCCATGCAGAAAAATGGCATTGTGACGAAATTGTCACCCATCATCCAGTAAATCGACGTATTGTCAAAGTTCAGAATGATATAGTAAATATTGTATCCATATAGGATTGTGATACCATGGCGTCAACTACGGATGTATGTATTGTACACGCATCGCGCTTGTAGTTGTAGATGTGATACTGTCTGCTTGCTAGCTTGTGAAACTGTCGCGACTGTTTGTGCTAGTTGTTGTCCGGGCTCAAAAGCCCAACGTTGTACAGGTGTTTGTTGAGCGTTTCTGCGGTGACATATTTTGTGAATATGTCTGCAATGTTGTCCAGGGTACCGATCTTGTGCACTGATAGTATGCCGTTGTGTACCAATTGCTGTATGAAAAAGGACTTCAAATCAATGTGCTTTGCTTTCTTTGACGATCCGATTCTTGTTGCAATGCTTTTGCCACTTGTTGAATCCGTGTGGATCCGAATTTGTAGTTTGCTTGTCAGTATTGTCTCCATCAAGAAATTGCGAATGTGGAGTGATTCTTGTGCTCCTTTTCCTATTGAATATAGTTCCGATTCTGCACTTGATAGTGCTACGATTGCTTGTGTTCTTGATCCGAAATGTATTGTTGCTCCTAGGTATTTGATTGCGAATCCTGTTGTGGATTTCCTTGTTGTTGTGCAGCCTGCCCAATCGGCGTCGACGTAAACGTCGAGTGTTGGTGTGTCTTTGCCTCCCGGAATTGTCGTCGGGTGTAGTATGAACTTGTAGTCCTTTGTTCCTTGTAGATACCGTAATGTGTGCTTCATTCTTTTCATGTCCAAGTATGTTGGTTGTTGTAAGGAACGTGCTAGTTCCTTTGTTGCAAAGCTCAGGTCCGGCCTTGTGTATGTCATCCATTGTAGCTTCCCGACAATTCGTCGGTAGAGTGCATGTTGGTCCTTGTCGACGGGTATGTTGTCATTGTCATCGTTGCTTGTCTTGTTTGCTGCCGTCCCTGGAGTTGTTGCTGCTTTGCAATTTGTCATGCCTGCTTCTTCCAACATTGTTGTTGTGTATCCTTTGCTTAGGCTGATTTCGTAATGGTCACCTTTGTTTGTAATGTCTCTCCCGAGGAAGGAGATTGTTTGCTCCATTGTAAGCTCGCCTGTTGGTCTTAACAGCAATTGTTTCTGAATTGCTGAGAAAAGATCATTGACGATATTGTCTTGTCCGATGAAAAGTAGATCGTCAACATAGACAAGAATGTATGCTGCTCCATTGCTTGTCTTGTATACGTTTGGCTCGCTTTTCAACCTTGTCATGTTCAAATCTTGTAAGATTTGTGCTAGGTGATTTTGCCATGCTGATGGTGAACTTCGTAGTCCATACATTGCCTTGTGTAATCGCCATACTGATTGCCAAGAGTCATTGTAGAACTCTTGTGGGGGCCACATGTAGAGATCCTTTGTTGCTGCATTGGCATGTAGGAATGCTACTGAAATGTCACCTGCTTTCACTGTCCGTTGTTTTGCCATTGCCATTGTGAGAAGGATACGAAGTATGCAAAAGATTGGTGTGCTTGCGTAAATTGTGTCTGCATCTTCGATTTGTTCAGTGTATCCTTTTGCTACTCTTCTTGCTCTGACCTTGTCACCTTTGTCTCTCAACACCCATCTTGATTCTATTATTGTTGCTTGTTGTTCTGGTGTGAGATCCTTGATGTTGACTTCTGAGTAAACACCTTGTTTCTTCATTTGTTCGACCTCGTGCTTCATTCCTTCAATTGTTTTCTTCTTGTCAAGTCCATCTGTATTGTGGACCATTGGCTCTAGTAGAATTCTTTCCAGTTCTACTTCTTGTTCATCTTCACATGTTGTTGTGGTGATTGTTTCACCTCTCTTTGTAGTCACCTTTATTGCATTAATCCTCATCCTTGTTGCTGGTGGCTCTACTTGTTCAGGTCGTTGTATTGGCTGCTGCTGCTCTGTTGTTCTTTGTTGCTTTGGCTCACTACCTTGTATAATCTCATCTGGTTGGTCTCTCTTTGGCATTGGTAGTGGCTGTCTTCTTGTTGGACTTGTTGGTGCTGTTGCCATTGGTAGGTCAACAATTGTCTGATGCTGATGCGATGTACTTGTATGTTGATGTTGTGCTGTACTTGCTTCTGTTGTTTGTGTCTGTTGCTGTGTTGTCTCAACTGCTGTTTGTGTTTCTGTTGTTGCTTGCTGTGCTGCACTTGTTGTATTTGCTGGTATCATCATTGCTGGTTGTAATGCTTCTGTTGATGTAACTGGTGTCCATGGTGGCGCATTGATGATGTCCATCAATTGTCTGTCATACTTCTCTGGCTCAACTTGTCGTCTAATTGTTCTTGTCCTGATGATCTTGCCTGCTATGCCAACAATTGATTCACTTGTCATTGTATCCTTTCCTAACCAGATTCCTTTGTAGAATCTTGGTTCAAGTTTTGGCATTTTCTTGTGATGTGCTACCATGTATTGTATTGTTTCGCCAAATTCGCATAGCGGCGTCTTGTGCTCTTTGTGCCACCTCCTAAAGTAGGAAGTCTTGCCTTCATTGTGGATTGCATACCTATTGAGCAGGTATGCTGCATGTCGTATCACCCATGGCATGATTGGGTGATTGATGCTGATAATGTTCAGCTTGTAGTTGTCCTTCAATTGTGCAGTGAGTGTCCTCACTTGATTGAAGAGAGTTCTGTGGAATCTCTCAATGCTGCCTTGTGATTGTGAACTGTATGCTGGCGATTGTCTCACTGAAATGTTGCTTCCAATTGTTCTCGCTGTTGTCTTCAACAGTGAAACGAGGTATTCTTCCTGATCTGATTGTAGGACTGTAGGTGCCAAAATGGCTTGTGTCCTTCCACATTCAGTGAGAAATGTTTGTATGCATTGTGTCAAGTATGTGAACTGTCTTTGTTTATCTTGTACCATTGTTGCCATGCTCATGCCTGTCTCTACATCAATTGCTGTAAGTACATGGAATGACTTGTTTGTCATGTAGACCTTTGATGTATGCAAAGTCGCATTGTATGACTGGCACTGTGCTTGTCTTTTGTGTAGGGTGATTGTTTGCTCTTCCTTTGCTTTCTACACATATTGGGCACCATGACCTATATGGTAGGTGCGTTAGATTGTGTTCCTTACGCTCTGGTTCTGTTGGCTGTTGTGGTGATTTGATGCCTTTTGCGGGCAAAGCTGCTTGTTGATTGTCTTCGTCATCTGTAATATACTCATCCTTGTATGTTGTTTGTTCTTCAAAGTTTGTTGAACCTGTCCATGTCTTGTCTGTCATTCGTCTTGCTTGTGATGTCCATTGATCATCAAACCTTGTCATCCTTGTTCCATCTTGTGGATACATGAATGTAGCTCGATCAGGTTTGAGCTTTGTAATGTCAGGTCCGTATTGTGTCTGCTGTGGTATGTAAAGCTCATTGCGTGGTTGTATGTGGACTCTTTTCCACATGTGTCCTTCTTGTATCCAGTGATCTTCTGTCCTGTCCATTGTTGATGGTGCTGGCAGTGTTGTTGACTTGCTTGTAGGTATCACTTGTGTGTTTGCTGGAGCCTTTGTTGTGAACCTGTGTGTCGGTGTGAATGTTGTTTGCTTCTTATCTGCTTGTTGATTGCTTGGAATGCTTGTAGCCTCTTGCTTGTCCACAGTTTTCTGTTTGTCATGCTTCCTTGCTGCAACTGTTGTTGCTGTTGTTGTTGGCACTGTTGTGCCAGGCTTCAACTTGAACCAGGTTTCTCCTGTCCAAGCTTGTCCTTGTAGGACTCTCTTTTGTTGCTTGTTGGGCAAACTCTGAAATTGTTCTTCAAAATCCTCATTGTTCTTGTCTGGTCTCCTGACTATTGTCCTCCTGTAGTTCTCCAGTTTGTCGACTGGAATTGGACACGTCTTGTATGGAAGGAACAGTGCCTTCCTTCTTGTCTTGTGAACTCGCACCAGTTATCCTTCGTTGTTGTACGTCCAGAAATCATTGTTTCCACCTAAGATTGGTTCTGGACCTTGTGGTGTCAATGTTGTTGGTGCTATCATTGCTATTGTTCCTTCTGCTGTGTGCTGTATTTGTAGTTGGTAGTTTGCTGGTATTGGGATAACTGTTGTCCTTAGATAGTATAGGCTTTGATCCTTGATCAATGTTGTGTTGAAACCTTTTGGATGTGTAATCCTTCGTTGTTCTTCATTGAATGTTAGGACAAAGCCTTGTTCTTCCAGTCTTGAGACTGAAACTATTGGTTGATGTACGTCACACACATAGAATGGTATGACGATTGCTTGTCCTTCTACATTGTGCATGTATACCCACTTGTATCCGTAGAGCTTGATCTCATTGTTGGTAACTGTTCGCAATTGTGGTCCATTCTCTGGGGATAGTGGTTGTATTGGGAATTGTCTTGCGAACCACCAGGGGCATACATGTGTTGCTGCTCCACTATCTACCATAATGTCAATGTAGTTTGTTTGTTGGTCATTGTTGTTGTTGTCATGAATGTGTGCAATCATAATTGGTTCATGGCATTGTATTCCAGATACAATCTGGATTGGTGGTCTGTTGTCTGATGATGCTGCCATTTGTGGTGCTGGTAGTGCAAGTTGTTGTGCATGCTGATGTCCATCTTGATCATGTTGTCCGCTGCTGTTGTTCCACCAATGTCCATCATACGAGTATGGATCATCGTACCATTGTTGCATGTCATATTGTTCTGCTGCTGCTTGTGGTGTCTCTGAGTAATTGTAGACTGAAACTCTACAGTTCTTTGCAATGTGTCCTGGTTGTCCACATCTGTAGCATACGTCTTGTGCTTGTTTTCCTTTGTGTCCTTTTCCTTTACCTTTGCCTTGTTGTTGTCCTTTGTATCCAAAAGGATTGCCAAATCCAACTGGACCTTTTCCATTGTTGTAACCCTTGTTTCCTTTTCCTTTGCCCTTGTATCCTCCGTAGCTCTTTCCTTTTCCTTTGCCTTTTCCTTTGTACTTGCCTTTTCCTTTGTAACCTTTGTATCCTTTGCCTTTGACTGCTGAGATGTCCATTGGTGCTGCTCCTCCACCTTGATTTGTTCCTATGCTTGAGGACGTCTGTTGTTTCAGTTTGTTGAATGCTGTTGTTGCTCTGTAGTATTCCATGATTGTTGTTCTGACTTGATTGTAGTTAGGTGTTTGTCCAGCTAAGAGCTGAAGGTGTTGTTGTAGTGGTCCTTTTGTCTCATTGAGGATGACTGCTATTTTCACTGATTCTGGGAGAGCTTGTCCATTGTCTCGTTCATACTTGTTGAGCTGAAATTCCCATTGTGAAAATGTCTCCTCAAAATTGTTCATGTCGAACGTTGGCTTCAATAGTCTTGTTAGGTATCCTATTGACCTTGTTCCTACCGGTATTGAAAACCGTATGCACAATTGTCTGTAGATCTCAAAGCCATTACTTGTCTGGTGTTGTCTGCATATTGTTGATGCTGCTCCTGAGCATATGTTGATTAGGATGTACCTCAAGTCTGTGGATAATTGTATCCACTTTGTTGCTTCCTCTGGTGTTGAAGCTGCTGCAATCAAATCTGCATCTTTGATTATTGTTGTGGAGTTCTCCGTGTTCTCTAGTAATTGTGGTAACGCATTGTCCATTAGTCCCATGTACGCCTGGAACTTGTACTTCCATTCTTCGAAGGTACCATATTCTCCTGTGAATGTTGGTGGTGTCATTTTGTATCTGTGCATGTTGATCAAACCTTGTGTTATTGTACCTTCTGCTTGTGTCTCTCCATTTGCTGCTGTTGGTGATGCCATTGTTGTTTCCTACTCTTCTCAAGTAGGTGCGTACTGTTGTACTTGTATGTGCGCAGTGGTATTGTTTGTTGTTCACCTGGATTGTCGAACCAGGATTGTTTGCTCCGCTACCATGTAAAAATCAACTCGACTTGTACACGTTGTATTGTATGTCACTCAGCACCTTTTGTACTCCTGGCAATTGTCTCTCAGTAGCTTGACCCAAGGGCCCTGCAAGGATGCATTGTGTACACATGTTGTACACCACTGGTATCACTATATTGTATATACACTTGTATTTTAACAGGATGGATGGATGGATGGATGGATGGATGGATGGATGGATGGATGGATGGATGGATGGATAGATAGATAGATAGATAGATAGATAGGTAGCTAGGTAGGTAGATAGATAGATAGATAGATAGATAGGTAGGTAGGTAGGTAGGTAGGTAGACATACATTTTGCTGTGGGGCAAATTATTCCTCAGAATTCTTCATCCCAACCCTTTCCATGACACCTATTCTGTTTGACATATCCTCTCACCGGCAGGTGCACCAACAATGTCTGATGGTCCAGGATCTTCAGGATCCTTTGGGACAGCCGTTTGCTTGCATTTTTATGGCTATGTAAAAGCCTTTGGGAACCTGTATAGAATGGGTCACTTGAAGTCACTTGTTCCCACCAAAAACTTGGACATTTGAGCAAGGTGGCAGCTCCCATTGGAGGACGAAGGAGGCCGCCTCTTCCGTCTTCGGCCAAGGACCTCTACAAAGATACTAGAGGCCTTTGCGCCTTTGCAGGATGTGATGGACACAATGGACACCCTTTTGCTGACTCCAGCCACATATGCTGATTGATTCAGGGATTGATTGACAGCCTCGTGATACCTTTCTGCAGGTCCTGCTCCCTCCAAGTCCTCGCAGTTGCCAGACAGGCGAAATCTAGAGAAAAGCTAGATGATGCTAGATGAACATCTCGAGAACTTCGTTGATGAAACTGAACTTTTGACTTTCAAGCTGGAGGTATCGTCAAGTTGGTGCAGCTCCAGCAGAGAGGCACAAATATATAGCTGCAATAAGTGAGGTCATGACATGTGTTCAGGCAGACATTAGCCGTCTCTTGCGGAGTTTTAGTGATCATGTGTTTTGGCCATGAGGTTGCTTGTGTAGGAATGCCTGAAAGGTAAACAGTCCATGCCTTGCGTGTTGATGATTTGTGTGACGGAGGCCGATTGATCCGCCGATAGGTATGCGACACAACCAGCGAAGTGACAGCAGGCACCTTGATAAAATGCAGTGGATGTAGATGTAGATGGAACTTTTGGAAGTTTGCGTCTCGCATTTTGGTAGGTGTTCAGTTTTGTATTTTCGGATGCGACGGTTTGTTGGCACAGGGGGAGAGATCGCATAGCTGCGCCGCAGCAGAGAGGCAACCTGTTCTTTCGATTTGTGGAGATTGTCCCACTTCGCTGTGACGTTGCGAGACCAATACTGTACTATCAACATGTAGATAGTGGCACCAATGAACGTTGAGTTCCTGAAAAGCAACCCACTTCAAGGTCCTCTGCCAATTGGCGCACCTTTGCATGGAAGTGTTGGAAGGAGCTACAGAGATCGAGAAGTCAAGGACTGCCATGGTGATCCTTTGAGGCGGAGGGTGGATTAATATAGTATGGACTCAATGAATTGGGCAATGATCTCTTACCTGAAGCCTGGAGCACATTGATGCAGCTAGGTCTGTTGTAGGAACTTGAGTCCCACGTATCAGAAAACCAATGATTTTATTTCCGCGCCTAGGAGGTGAGAGCCAGAGATTCTGGTGTGCGAAGCAGGAGAGTGCAGAAAGTACCGTGGGTATCGACACTTGACAGGGCTGGCATCCTTTGCCGTGGCATGAAATCTTCAGCAATGTTTTGAAAGCACGATACGCAGCCGATTCAGTCAAAAAGACAAAGATATTATGTATGTTGCACATTGTATATAACAATGATAACAACCAATGATAACGATAAACAATCATGCTAAGCATTAACAATAATCATAACAACTTGATATACAGACATACATACATATTGATATACATTCCACAGCACTTTCATCACTTTCATCACTTTCATCACTCGCAGGAGTCCGAGCTACAGACGCTGGAGCCTCGGGCTTCCACCTGTACAGTGGTGACAGTGGTGTCATGATGCGTGTCGTTGTGATGTAAGAAACAGCAGCCGATGTTTGGCTCAGGCAATCGTGAGCCTGCATCAAATGTGTCAAATGGAGCATTGGGCCCAGACCTGTTGAAGCAGCTGGTCTCTTCTTACCCCAGCCGCTTACTTCTTGCTTCATTCTGATGCTACTTGTTGATTCTGATGACATCTTATTTGACTACGCCATCAAGAGGTCCTTTTGATCATGTTGTTAATCAGTGTTCCAATCTGATAGATATCTTGTTCTGTATGTTCTGCGGGTCTAGGCTTCTATTTTTGGGCCACCAAAATGACAACACAGAACCAAGGTGTCGCACAATAATGTTCATTTGAGCAGCCCAGCCGGGTTGTATGAACATAATTTTCCAAACCTGGGTTTGTACTATAAAGCCACAGGGTTTTCCACGGTCCAAAGATTGGATGCATTTTTGCAATTCAATTTCTTCTGGCTGCGCTGCTTGCAGCTCTGTTTGTTTTTTTTGCTCAAGGAATTTCAAGAACGAGATCAAAAAAGACAAAAAAACATTAATTTGGAAACATATCCTGTACCCAATTCAGCTCTGTGTTTTCTTTGAGGTCAACATGGTCAACCGAGCGAGGTCAGAGCCTTTTCATTTGTTCTTAATCTCACATGGTCGTTTAATCCACTTGGACGGCTTCAATCCTGAGTGCTTTCAGGAGTGATGGTAGATGGACTCGTTGATCGTGGTCACAGAAAAAGTGGTTGCAATTTGCTGGCACAGGGTGCACCATGTTTCTGCTGGTGATGCATGGTCGAGTGCACAAGTATTGGACACACAAGTCTGGAAACATGTGTCCAAGTCTGAACATGTCTGCAGCTTCTCTGCTCAACGGGAGTGCTGGACAAGCAAAACCAAGAATTAGTGGTTGAGAAGCATTTCATATGTATAGACAGTGCTTGATTGACTATGTGTGCCCACAATTCAAACATGTTTGAGGATAAGCGCAGTTTTTTAGACGAAGAAACTCCCAAATTTGTTGTTCCAGTTCGGTGGCTCGAATGGCGCCTACATCCGATCCCGCTGAGGAAGCTGTTTCTGACGGGATTCTAAAGCACAGTCACTCGTAAGTGCGCTGAATTGGCTAGATTCAAGACATTTTGCCTAGTATGTCACAGTTACAGTGGTAGTCAAGTTGACACATTTGTCGCAACTTATCCAGGAAGCTGATGAAGCAACAGCCCCCGGCTTAGAAGATTCGAAAAGTTCCTTTGTGACCTGGATGGTGGTGTTCCTCCGAAGGGTTTGTTTTTTGCGCACAAATTTCACAAAAAACGAAAGTGCAAGCTGCAGAGGAAAAGACAGAGAAGACAAAGAAGTTGCTTGGCTGTCCAAACATCGCAATGTTAGACATCCCATTTCCTGGCATGCAACGAACCCTTTTTGAAGTTCTTGAATTCAGCTGTCGGAGGAGCTTCTCAAATCCAACGGTCCTCAAGGCGGCTTTGGACATCGTGATTCTTGGATGCACAAACTGTTCACCAGGAAATGGCCTCAAGTCATCACGTGGTTCTTTTGTATATGTAGGAATTATATATGTATACACATGCAATCATGTCACATAGATATAATGACTTGTATTTAGTTTTCCGCAAAGGAGACTAAAGCCTTGGGCCTGACTTAGAGTGATGTGTGCATATCGGATACCCAGCACTCCATGCACTTTGCAAGGAAACACAAAAAGCAAGAAGCGGTCCAAGCAGAACAGCGGTGTGCTCAGTTACCAATTTTTACCAGGAAACGGTACGCAAACGGCTCGAAGAAAAGTGCCTGACCAGAAACTGTTTTGCATTTTTTTTGAACATTTGGAAGGAAGGCTGGAGGAACTTGTGCAGATTCGGAGGAGTTGCACACAAGGATTTTGCCATCAAATGTCAGGTTTGAACAAGCAGCTCGTTTTCATCAAAAGATTCAGCAGCTTGAGGAGTCTGATCGCAGTTTCAACTTGCATTGGTTGCATTGCCAAGATGACTCCAGACTTTTCAGACATGCAGTTTGGGTATGCACGGCACATGTTGCCTTATGTTGCATTCATACTGTGGTCTATATATATATATATAGGATATATATATATACATACATGTCAATCAATTCAGCACCTGGCAAGACTTGGTGCAACATACAATACCATACATGAGCACAACAAGCCACTAGCTACTACAATATGATTACATCACTTTACAGCAAGATGCTGTCCAGGTCATTGAACAGCGATACAACAGACCGCAGCAACATGGTAACACACCGGAATAGGTTGTAATGCAGGACTTGCTGCAGTTTTGCAATAGCATGCAATGACAAGCTACACATCATATAAGATTGAGACATCAGATACAGTGTCGCAGTATCTACTGTAAGTTTATGTACCTATTGTGCCAAGCTCAAGCTCCGATACATTTCGCGTGGGTTGCAGGCTCAGCTGGCTATGATCGAAAAGAGTGGCGAGGCAAGCAGCTCAAAGCACAACAGACACGTTTTTTTTTTCAAAATAAGAGGGTTCGGAAGGCAGGCAGGCTCCGTAAAATCATGCAAAGTTTTAGTGTTCTGTGAGGATGCTGGCACTTCTACCGCAGAAGGCACTCATAGTTTGTCTTCAACAATTCTTTCAGCACTAGAATAGACCTGTTTTGTGCTCTTTCACACTTCACTGCATTCTGGAACTCCATGACTTTGGCCAACTTTGGACCTACTGTGAAAAGTAATTGGTAGATCAGCAAAATCTGGAGGTTTAGATGATGATGATGATGATGAAGAAGCTGAGCCAGTGCAGAAAAGACCCGCTCAGTCTGGAACTTGGAGAAGCGATCAAGTCTCGCGTCCCTGAAGTGACGTCAAGGGATGGGGGGTGTCAAGGCGTCGCTCGCTACTCTCAGCACCAAATCCCTTCAGAACCGTTGAGCTGTTGGAGCAGATGCTTGGACGCGCAAAGATATGTAAAAGAAATGCAACAAAAAGTTGGTGGGTGGGAGTCTGACTCGGCATTTGATGATTTTTTCTTCGGTAGCTTGACCGTAAGCCGGATCGAACGGACTCAGAGGAGTGGATATAGCAGACCACAGGCAAGGTTCGCACAAGCAACCAAACGTGTAGCTTGGGGCGCTTTGGAGACTGGAAAACTGGAGGCGTGTGGGATGCTCTTCCTCCTCTATGTCATGGTTTTCATCCTCGAAATCATTTTGCTATATGCTGGCGTGCAACTAAACTTTGCCTTCTCCCTGCCTTTTCAGAGTCTATAAAACTGTTTATTTTGTACAGTTTGTGCATTTTGCTGCAATGTATACCACGCGGCTTGACATTGAAGTCGACCTTTTTAGATCTCAGGCTGGAGACTTCTTGGCCTTGGAGGTGCCAAACTGGATGTCGTTGTTTATTGCATGCGGTTGAACTACTCTTGCACATTGTCACATTGTTGTTTTTTTCTTCATGCTTTTGCAGACGTTCCTGCAAGGTGAGGCTTCTGAGGAAGGCTATAGCGGCTATTACAGCGATGACATGATGGAAGAACTCTGATGCAAAGCGTTTTACGGTGCTCCCTCTGCTGAAGATGCGTCCGGCGTACTGCAAGTTTAGTGCTTCCTCATATGTGCGGGCATTAGATCCTTAGTGGTCCAACTCCAATAACGGAGAGAACCACACTAGAATTCAATGACGCAATCCTGGCACGAGTACAAAAAATGCGCGTAGGGCCAAGTACTGCAAACATCTGTGAATCTGTTTATTTCCTCTTGTTAGACTGTTGTTGGGAGTGGTTGCATGACAGCTCGGTAAAAGGATTCTTGGTGCTCCGCAGGATCACTATTCTCCAGCTTACAGGCTTAGAGTCAGACAAAAACTAGTAGTACGATGGTCAGATGCCATGCGTGCTGCAGGAAACCACCCATGCCGCCACTAGGTGTCTTTGTAAGCGCAGATGGCTCTTGATCCTACCCCATCTTCTTAGTTCATACTGGTAAGTATACATGGTTGCGCTTTGTTGTGGTCAGCAAGGACCTACAAGAACAAATGAGGCAGTGGAGTGACAGCTCTCTCAGAAGAGTCAATCAATTGACACAATCACTATCTGCAGTAAAGGGGCTTCAAGCTTGTAAGACATAGCGTTGGCTTGGTGTAGGGCCATGGATTCGGGCAGTCGGCCATCATCAGTTGCTCTCGGAGAAAGGCTGGTGTAAGTAGTTTATTTCCACACATTCCACACTGCTTTTCCTCTCATCCCTGCACCTTTGCAGGAGACTGAGACCGTGGTTGCTCGGAACATTAGGCACGGAATGGTGAAATGAGTTCTGATTTTCGGCACTGAATACGTTTGCGCGTCGATTTTTTTCTTGTTCGCTTGACCAGGTGTTTTCATCAGCGTTCAGGCATTGATATTTGGTAGATCGATGCCTTGAGTGCAGTGTTCGAGTCCGTCGATGCATGCCCGAACACATCGAGGCTTTTGCAGTCACCCAGCCTGGACAAGCTGCTTCGAGGCATAGTCTGGCAAGTTTTTTGTTGCAGTTTTCTTGCATGTATTGATGATGGAAGGGCTCGAATCCCACCAGAAGCTGATGAGAACCAGGAGTCACCGGCTTATTACTTGATTTGATTGTCAGCAATGGAAAGTGGTGTAAATTTTGCAGGCCCTGAATCCAAACACTTAAAGTTGAGGTGGCATCCTCTCTTGAGAAAGGGCAGGCCGAGCAGCTGAGCGCGTTGAAAATTGTTGGAAGTTTGCCCAGTGGAAGACAGGTGTCATGCCTGTGCAGGCCTCCATCTCCGCTGAAGCTGCCGGCATCTTTTGAGGTGCGGATTGCTGTGGCGGTTGTTTCTAGATGTGTCTCCAATTCAAAAGAGGGACTTGGTACAAAGTTGGTGATATGCCTCTTGCAGCAGAGGCATTGACATCTCTTGCAATCTACAGTGCTCCAAGGCAATCAATGCTTTGTGATATGCACACATCATCCACGCTTGAGATCTTTGGCAGTTGGAATTGTTTTTATTGATCTCAGCACAAGGCTGGATGCAGATTTGATACCCGGTCGAGTGGTGCAGAAGGCTCTGCGTTTTTTTTTGAAGCGCAGTGTCAGAGCAACCTGCCTTGTTTTGTGCTTCACTTGGACTCATACTGCAGAGCCGCTGCAGGGGACGCATTTCTCTGTTGAGGAGCCCGGTTTTGTCACAAAAGGTTTCAACTTTCTCTGCTTTACCCTAAACAGTTGGTTCTCCCACAGTCGTGTGGCCCCCCCTTTGCTGATGAACCTGGACACGACAAAGACAGACAGGGTGAGAACAGGAGATTCACAAAGCTTGAGGGCATTTTTGGGAGTGTTTGCAGAATCTGTTTTGGTTGAACCTTGAGCAAATTTGGATCAGGAAGTCGTCTATGAAGGGAAGATGCGTGGGCAAGACGTTGCTTGGTAGCACCAAGTTCTCAAGGAGAGCATCCACTGAGCGACTGACCGTCTTGTAGACTTCTGCACTTGTGCAGACTGTTTGGTGAAAAGTTGCAAAAACTAAAGACACACTTGCAAGCGATTTGAAGCCTCTGGCAGGTGATCTTTCTCAAGCCCAAGAGAGCACTGCGCTTAGATTCCGCCACCAGCTCATGTTCCCAAGAGCTTCGTGGTTGAAGTTTATGTGGTCACCCCAGCTTCTCTTTGAAACTTTCACTCAAACAAGCTACTCCTGGTCCAGCGCCAATAGGACTTTCTTATACTGTACTTTCTTTGCTCTGGTGCTTTTGCAATCTGTTATCTGCGACGTTGTGGTGGGGTTCTTGTAAACCTGCTGCGTTGCTGCCCCGTCACCATCTCCATTGCTGCCGCGATTCATTGCCCCACGGCATTGCTCAACTGTGAGTCAGCTTCAGCAGTGGATGCCACAACTTGTTCCCCCCATAGGGATGCTCGGTGAGCAATGAAAAAAACCCTGGTTTGTTTAGGTTGTATAGGGGATTATACTACCCAGGCATATAGGGATTATAATAAACCATTATAAGGATCCGTATAAACCAACCAGTATAATGGAAAGTAGTAAGGGTTTTTTTCGTGGCTCAGGTGGTGAAAACTGATAGAACTATCAAGTTGGATATAGATTTAGAATGTAGACATATAATATATACATATATATATACAGATACATGTTGTATGACATGGCATGTCCTCGGATCCGTGTGCACGTCGTGTTTCACGCCGTCCTATGGTTTACCACCGCTTGAGCTTGATTGGGCATGCGACAGCAAAAACCTCTCGGGGCTCCTCACCTCCTTGATTTGTTGCCTGGGATTTCAGGACCAAAAAAATTATCCAGTTACATCCGGGTTTAAGCTTGTTTGTTCTGCTGAAATTGCTTTGTGCCGTAAGATGAAAGTTTTGACAACCCATCGGTATTCTGGCTGTTGGTAGGATGGTGTCATGTGTCTTCAGGTTTACTACAAAGCTTCGAGGAACATGCCAGATGACGGCGAGGTCCAGAGCACTGGTTGGTTTGTGGGGGGTTCAAACAAATAAAGTTGTCAAACATTCAGGACTATGGGCAAGGAGGATGGCTGTGTGACCTCGGCACCAAGAAGGGACCCTGGTTTTGCAGGCCAAGTTGTATACATTGGATGAAACCACATTTTTTTTTGTCATTCTACCCCGCATTTCTTCCCCAGCTTTTGCACATGTTTTTTTGCAGGAAATTGGTGAGACGAATCCGGATTTAAAATGCAGCATGCAGAAAACAAGTGCGACCAACCCAATACCCGTCAATGGGCACATCTTTTGGCCGAGAGGAATTTGTGTGAGCAAGGGCAGCCAATTCACTTTGGTTTGTTTTTTTGGTTCTGCGGCTCAAACCTCATGATGGTATAACATGGTAAGGCCATTCGGTGTTGAGTGGTAGACTTCTCAAGTTCAAAATTTGCCCCAAAAAACGGGTGCCGTCAAGAGCTTGCCGGACAGCAGTTCGACTCGCACAATACATCGCAACCATGCGGGGCACGATCCGGGGCGCCATGAACCTTGTCTCATCAACGACTGATTCTTGATTGCATCCGAGGGATCAGTGTGTACCATTCTTATGGCACCATTACCATCCAAAACTGAAAAAAAATCATGGTTGGTTTGTTTATGCTTTTCAGCTGAGGATGAGAAGGCAAGGCCTGCCATTTGTGAAATTAAACTATTGCATAAGAGATAAGAGGACTTGCGTGCAAAGCTGGGAATCACTTGCAAACACAGAGACAATTGAATGTTGGATGTGTAATTTCTTATTTTCCGTTTGTTGGCCGTGTTTTTGCCGCTTGCACTGTGCGTTTTGGCTCAGCATTAGAAACCAGATTTGCTTCAAAATCAGCGCTGGCCTCAGCTCTGCATTTCCAAAAAGGGCATTGTCAGTGACAGGACACCGTGGCCTTTGCATGCGACCTTGCATCACCTGACTCGCACACTGCTACCATCGTGACAGATCTCAAATCTAGACCCTGAAAGAAAGCAAATGAGATCAAATGCTGGTCTATGATTTATGATCCATGGTCTTTATTAGTTTGTTGCCGTATAGGTGTATTTCTGTGCTCTCCACACTTCACGGTGGAGTTTTTCCTTCCACACCTGAAGGCACCCTTTCTGAAGTACACTCAGGAGCACAAAGATTTGGACCACCGGGGCTAATAGCAACTCACGGCTACTTGAATTCCAAAATTTGGGGTTCCAGGATGTTTCACGTGTTTGAAAGGCTGGCGACCTGACCCCATGACCAGCACGCTTTAATCTTGGACTCCTTGGACTCATTTCGATCCACTGCTTTGCATCTTGTCTGCTGCAAGGTCATGGCTCTCGCATCCAGGATCAGCAGGCGATTTCTAGTCATTTCTAATCAATTCTAAGCGCGGCGTTTCACATAGGATCAGAAAGGTTGTGCAGACTCTCACTAATGACAATTCATCACACTGGCAAACCAAGATGTATTTGCATTCTAAGTTTTCTTCAATGAGCGATGAGATCTTTTTTTGCGAAGGTCAATTGGACCACCATTCTTTTCACGTGGCTTTGCAGCTGCAGCAGAAGCCTGATCTGACAGCGTAAAGAGGTATCCAGGAGGACAGAGGACAGAGGACACAGGAGGACATAAAACATGAAGCCTCGCAGATATCAATCTTGCCAGTCGGATCCAAGGCCAAGCCACAAGCATTTGCCATTTACCGCCTCTTGGTGCAAACGTTCTCCAAGCGCATTGGCCCAGAGGGATTGATGATGCTTTTCTTTTCCCTGAGGCTATGATCCAGATCAGCAGGCCAAGCCCTTTTTGCAGGCAAGTGAGAACCTGTTTCCATCGTTTTCTTATGCAGCATCAAGGGCTGTTTGTTTTCTTGTCTCTTCACGCATATGCATGGTTGTGTCTATGAAAGCATCTAAGCATCTTCTGCAGTCTCAGCCTTTCTGGGACACTTTCTGGACAATAATTTCTTAGTAATCACCGGGAATCGAAGATTTTTTCAAGAACATTTAAAAGACCTGTGCACACGCACTTGTATTGAGTAGTTGTCACAATGGTTGGGCACGAGGAGTACAGCATTGACCTCAAGAGTTGCGGTCCTATGATTTTAGATGCTCTCATCAAGATCAAAGACGAGGCAATGTTGAGATTGAAACAAGACGCAGGGCGAGACAATTCTGGTCAAGTTTGCAGGTTGACACAACGCTGACTTTCCGTAGGCGCAACTCTGATTGCCTGCACCAGCGCTGCATTTCATTTCCTTTGATACTATTTTGCTCCCTGCAGATCCTGTCGAGAGGGAATCTGTGGATCTTGTGCTTGGGGCTGAGTATGCATCATGTAGTGCTGTATATCTATGCCAGTGTACACCAATTATATATGTATGTGTTGTATGTGTATCTACACATATTCGTATGATGTGTAAGAAGAGCACAATTGGCCCGTGTTGCTCCCATGACATTTCACTTTAGGCCATGAACATCAATGGAAAGAATGGCCTCGCCTGCTTGCTCTACATTGAGCCAAGTCAGTGACCTAAGAGGAAGAGCCGAAGAAAAGCTGCTCAGAGCACCACAGGGGCCAAGTCAGTGACCTTCACAGCCAAGGCAGCAAGCCAATTGAAATTCAGCCGCTGCCACACACCTATGTCGTGAAGGATTTGGAACATTCCTTTCATTTCCACGTTCAGACCGTTGCCCGGGAATAATTGAAACATATTGAAACTTTGATGTGCCCCGGGATATTTCACATCCCTGCAGGATCTGGTTCCTGACCTGACCAACTTTTACAACCAGTGACCTCATTGGCTGCAAATGCCATGGCCGCGTTGTGTCACAGTCAGACAGAGGCTACCGTTTCATTTTGACGCTCCTATCAAGTTGTTCTGGCATGTTGGGAGGTACAAGTCAATCGAGCCTTGGTTGAAACGCAAGGACTGACCTTTGCGGGTGTTGTAGCAACAATGCGATAACACCTCAAGAATCCTCAAGACATGAAACGTTGCTTTTCAAAATGCATTGGATTGGATTCCAGTCGTGTGGCAGTGTGGCATGCCAGGATGTCAAGGGAAAGGGCGACAAGGACCATTAGATCATCAGTTTGTGTTGCTTCCACGATGGGATTTTCAAGAATCCTCATCTCCTGGGTTTCTATCTGGGTGTTTCCGTAAATGGTGGTACCCCCAAAACACCCCAAAATCATCATTTTTAGTAGGAAAACCAATGGGTTTGTTGGGTACCACAATTTTAGGAAACCCCCATCTGGTACTTTCTATTCAACTCCGAAAGATCATTTTGATTTTGCTTCCCCAGACATTCAAGAAGAGTTTGCATGTTTAGAGCACCTTTGGGCTCATCTTCAACAAAATCCAAGCCAGTACAAAAGGCATGAATGACCCCCCAAAAAAGTAAGTCCACTTGCTTGTGTCGACACGTGTGAACGATGTCTTTTCCAAAAGTTCTAGCTGTCACATAGTGGTAATGCATTAATTTGCATGCTTTACAGTTCATATCTATGGGTAGCCCACCCCTTGTACCCTTTCTGAACCATGGTTCGCATGCAAAGTTGTCACGGAAATGAGTTTACGCCGTTGTTTCGTGAAGCAGACTCTGGTGGGTCCGACAGCAACTCAAGTGGTTGCGAAGATGATGAAGACAGAAGTCCAGAAGATGCTGATTCTGTCCTCGATCAACATGAAAACTGTGAAGTCTTTGAAAATGAAGATGTTGAAGACATTGATGGTGCATTTGCAGATGCAAAGGACTGTTGGAAGGTTGATGCAGAGACTCTCAAGGGCTTTTATCTTCACAGTCCTACTGGGCAGCTCTTCAGCTGGGATCAAGCACGCGGTGTTCTTTATGAATATGTCCGTGGCTCCGGGGAATGTCGACCAATTTGGGCCGCAGGGGCTCCGCATTTGAGTTCAGAGATTTGGAGTATTCTACCGCTACCTCCCACTGATCCTGCCAGTTTGGTCGTGCAAAGCACGGGCACAGGTAATGTGCTCTGCATTTTGCACCTCAGTCGTGCAAGGGCTGCACAAAGGGCTGCTATGGCATCGGCAGATTTTTGTGAGAGACTTCGCTTGGGAAGTCGTTCCCTTGATGCTTTGCTCACATTGCCACCAGCTGGTCAAGCTTATTTCCTGCGCACCTTCTGTGCTCCCCGGGTTGACGCGCAAGGTGCTCTTGTGCGGCAGGTGGAGGCCTTGCACAGATTGGGTAGCGAGGCACCATACGCATCTGCCTTGGAGGAGGCTACTGTGCGGGTACCTGCATCTGGCGCAATTCTGGGTCGTTGTGTTCCAGAGATTGCTGCTTTATGTTGGAATGACACTGATCCAGTTGCAGCAGCCCATTGCCGTATTACATGTTTAAATGGTCAATATTCGGTCTGTGACTTGGTTGCAGACGAAGACGCGACGCACTATGATGGTAGGCGTTTGGGATCAGAATGGTGCGCTCTGAGGGATGGCTGCAACATTGACATTGGACCTATTCGGATGCATGTAGAATTGAAACCTGTCCAAGCTATCTCGAAAGCAGGCCTTCCTCGAGAACTCTCTGATCAGTGCAGTGCTGAAAAGAAGCCAGTGCCCAAGCGTGGGAGTTGGAGATCTGCAAAGCGAACGGCCAATCCTCCTGAAGATGTGCCCGAAAAGAGGGCCAAAGCAATTTCTCAGGAGACACTACAGACACCGCAGCCCTGCAATCCTGAAGCTGAAAACCTTTCTACAATCGGTGCACCTGCTGTATCCACCCATTCCATTGTTGCATCTGAAAGACCATCAGAATTGTTTGTCAGTCCACTTCCTGATCGGGAGTTGCTTCGTTTGCAGAAGCAGCGTGCCCATTGTCCTGGTGTGGGAAGCAAAGGACGACGTGCCTTTTGGGCCATCCCCAGAGACCCATCTCCAGAACCGGAGCCTGCATCCCTTGATTGGATTCCTCGGACTCCGCCAGGATCACCATAAATTGGAAAATGCGCCAGAAGTCCGCTAGAGTTGGCCAGCACTCTGATTCCAACCACGGGTCACCTATAAACAACTTGTTGACTATGAGATACTATGAGAGTTTACAATGTATGGCTTTTACCTAAGCCTAGGTGCAATTGGGACACCTTGTTCCTGCTAGGGTACCGTGAATATCCTGTGGATTCACATGGAGAGAGGATGCAGTAAATTCAAGGTGAGATAGCGGTACCATCACGAAGCCACCAGTCTTTGGACGAGGCCTTGATGCAAAGTTTTTTGGCTTCAGCCCTCAACCGAAGTGTACGTGAAACCTCAAGTGTAGTCCTCATAATGTGGCAGCTACCGTAGTGTCAGTTCGTGCATTTGTACTGTTTTGGATCCTCTGCCTCGCAGGAGTACTTCCAGAGTCGGGAGGACTGGATGCTATCCAGCTGAACTTACAAATATGCGAACATGTAAGGACATATATACAACTTACAATATCTCACAATCATATATTGTAGCCTTCAATATCATTGGGCCAAACCTTTTTGTTGCAGAGAGCTTTTTGATACTTTTTGCATTTGCGTACTGTATGAGAGGCACAGAGATGTCTTGTATGGACCGACATGCTTGCCAGGATAGGGCCAAGCTGGATGGGATGTATGAGTGCATCCTCTGCGCTTGCTGTATGACTTCTTGCCCATCTTACTGGCAGAACTCCCCCAGAATTGTGGAACAGTGGCACAGACACAGATAGATCGGTTGGACGGCTTGAAAGGCATGCTTTCAGAGACTCACAAATGTTTTGAGGTGGAATCCAGAGTACTACCTGGGTCCAGCTGTTTTGATGCAGGACTGCATTTTGAGTGAAGACTGGCAAGACTGGCACTCCGACCATTTCGGAACATTTGAAAAGACGTTTGAATTTACGTAGATGCAGTTTGCCATGCCGGCTGTCAGGCATATCGCTGGATTGCCGATTCTAGGGATCAGTTCACGGAGGACCGGGCGCCGTGGTGAGAAATTTCATAGACTCTTAGACAGCTTCACGATTTCAATCTTGAGGAACGCTTGGCATGGGTTAACGACACCATGAAACTGTACCGCTGTCATGGCACCTTGGCCAGCGTTTGGCAGCACCCCCCCCGTTCAGCGGCATCACCTTTGTTGTTTGCATTTGGTTTTGGCAGATCACCCTCGCCGTTGAGGAGTTCGGAAGTTTACGAGAGAGCACTCAAGTCCCGCATTTGCAAGCTAAGGCATCATGAACTGCACGAACTGCTGCCCAAAAGGATTGGACCCAGCAAAGGCCATGTCCGGGTTTGCCGAGAAGCGGGATTTGTGGCTCTGACCAACCTGCCAGGCCATCGTCAACCTCAAGGCGACATTGAGATCATTGAAGCAGTGTCTTTTAAACAAGAGCAAGATTTCAGACAGACCACTAATACATTGTGAGTTGTTTGAACTACTTCTTGTAGGAGCAGGTGGCAGAGACATACAAGGATGGTTGGAAGTCTGTAGCTCAAGCGTTCAGAGGCTGCTGTAAGACAGAAGCTTTGCTTTCAATTATATCGTGTTTATGACCGAAACTACTGTAGATTTGAATTTAAACTTACAATTTTTAAGATCAAAAGAACCTTAAATGCACTCGTCGTCAGCTAGCCAGACTTGAGGTCTATGATGACTGAGCAGATTGTCAAGAACAAGGCGCGAAATGGCACTGTGCGAGGACCAGCTTGTTCGACAGACCCATCCTCCAGGTACTTCCGAACGACACGTGCAAGATAGAACATAAATTGATGTACCGTATGATTATATATAGCCGGTATATAGTTATGTAATAGCAAAATATACATGAATCAATAATATAATATAAGAATCATATAGTCTGTTGTCAACTTTCAGAGCCTGAGTGCTGTTTCGGGCGTCCCTTCAGTTGAAGAGAGCACGTTTTTGTTTGTAACTTTGTATCTACTGCTCTCAACTGGGCCAGGGCCGAGAGTCTGGCATGATGTACATGTGAGGGAAGGATCTCTTGTGAGCTATTGGTAGTGCGTAAGAGTGTTGTCACTCGGCGTTGCCAAAATGACAAAAGCAACGAGCCAAGTTTGATGCAAACGATTCAAAGGGTCCAATCTTGATAAATGTAGTATAACTTTTCAGAAGCCATGCGTTCTGATTGATACGATATATTTTTCTTATAATTGATCTGTGTATGACAAGATAGAATAGTCACAAGATAGAATGTTTCTTTTTGAAGGAGCCCACATCTCGCTAGTCGCGAGGGGCGATGCAGTAGGATTTGAGAGGTGCCTCGTACGGCGCCCTTGGGCGAACCGTCGGGTGGCGTGATGGACTCGAGCGATATAGCTGAACAAAGCAGAGGAAACTCGAGTGAACGACCTCTTTAAAAGGTTGTTTGCGGTTGCATGCTGCACCTGACGGTAGCAAACGGAAGGTCATGACGGGCATATGATTAAGGTTTTGAGCAAGTTGCAATTTGTCTTTTTCCTTTCAGCACACTTCCTTGCAACAGATAGTCCGCGCTTTGTCCGATGCTCCCAAACAGTGAAATCCTATTATACAGCTTTTCGGACCCTTTAGGTCAAGTTGTCTTTTGCACCTTGTTCACCTTGACCTGGAAGGCCAGCAGTAGCAAACAAAAGAGCACAGCCAGGCAACCTAGGCTGGGCTTATTGCGGTTCATGTGTTTGAATGTCTTTGCTGATGCTTGAAAAAGCAGAACAGAGAGTGAACTTTATGCTCTTTTGTGCTGGCCAGTATGTACGGTCCAGTGGCTTCCGCCTTCACTGGTGCTGGATCTGCAGTCAGCAAGGCACGCTGTGAATGATTTTGTTTTGCACAGAGATTCATGATGAGTCATGTGTGACGGATAGTAGGGCTACGGGATGCTAAGAGATTCCAAGCGACTTTGCAAGACGTGTTTCTGCAAAAGTGATGACAGGTAGCAGTAGCAAATGGGTAGTTGTAGTAATGCAGTAATGAATAGTCATGAATAGTAGACGCTTGGTCTTGTAAAGCGATTTCACAGAGATCCACCGGGTCATCTGGGGTCAATCAGAGCGAAACTTTTGAGGAGGCGGCCACGTATGCATGGAATTTTGTGGCTCACCTAAGTCTTTCAGTTTTGCTAAGCACTTTTCCCAAGACTAATGACTGCCAAACTAGCGCTTTGAGTTTTGAGGTTGAAAATTTCCAGAAGTACGATGCAACTGATGAGGATGCTGCCTCGAAGGCAGGAGAAGCTTGACGACTTGCTCTTTAAAGAGTGTACAGTACTCATACTTAAAGAGCTGGCATTTGTAGAGGTGCCTATCTTCATTTTGAGCATGGTAGATGTCACCAAGCTGCACGGGTTTTCTTCGCCGTCGCGCAGGATCTGTCTGATTCTTCGAGCACACCAAATGTTACCTACAAGCAACTCCTGTCTACCTTGAGGATTGCCAGAGCCAGAGTTCAGATACCAACCTAGATACATACAATATCATATATACAATCATATGGAAATCATATAATGTGTAACTATTGCCGATATACTGTACGTATATCTGTATATCCATTTTGACTTTCCACTCTAAGCTCTGCAGGTTGCTAAAACCGATGTTCAAATGTGGTGAGAGACATGCGATTTTTTCAGAAAAGTTTTGAAATTAGGGTTCTTCCAAGTGCTCATCATCTGAAGAGGACATTTGATCCGGATGTTACCTATGAGCAGATCGCGTGGGTATTAGGGAAGGCGCACTGGAAAGCAATTGTGAAAATTGTGAAAACCAACTATACAGAGAGCTGAACGAAGTTTCATGTCAGGAGGAGGCACGTGGCAACACTATCGTCACTTTTAATGAGATTTGGCAAAACCTCGATGCGGCTGGGACAACCATTAGTAGTTTTAGAACTTTTGCATGCAGTGCGTAGATTTCATTCCTATACTCACATGCTACACAACATATGTCCGTTGGGTCGGTGTGTACGAATGTGGGCTTGTGCAAGTGTACTTTGTACGCAGGTAGATGGGTATGAACGAACACCATGGCATTGATACCAAACATCGTTANTGTCAAACTGCAATCTTGCCACATGTTGCCACGTCGTGGCACATATTGGGGCATGTTGGTATGCAGCCTTCTCCACATTTCATTCATGGGGACAGTTTCTTCAGTGGTTCTATCAAGTTCTTGCTATGAAGTTCTTTCATTTGAAACTAGCCCTTGGGCTGGCTTTGGGCAAATCTTGGACGTTGCTTGCGCAACGACTGAAAGACACTCGTGTCCAGTGTGCGCATATTTTTCCATAGTGCCATTGTGCCTGTCTGATGCTTTGAATTTAGAGTTCTTTTTCTCCAATATTTTCTGCTGCTTTGTTTGTACCGGTATGCCGCGTCAAGGATGGAGACCTCGACAAACTCGATGTTGATCCATTGGAGCAGTCCTTTGCACGGTTGGTTGATCAAAACCAGGAGTATTTGGACCTGCAGAAGGCACCATCCCACTGCTGCATGCTGAAGCAGTCTTCTTGCCCTCAAAAGTATGGAGAAGTGTCTGGACTAGCAATTTGCATTCTCTGCCCTCCCAGACCTGCAGGTCGGAAATGCCCTGCAAAGCGCTGGCATCCATGGTGTGACTGAAGACATCATGGAAAAGTGTACCAGAAGGACCTCTGTTTGCTTGGAGTGTCTGCTTGTATGGATGTCGCTTTGACCGAAATTCAATATAGGCATGAAGAAAGACATACAGCTAGCACACTGTCTCTCACGATTCAGCTTTGACAGCCCATTGCTTGAATGATGCAGGATACGGGAATTGGCTCGCGAAAATGTCAGGCTGCGGAGATTTGAGCCACACCCACTGGATCGGCCATTACTGGGCAGCAGAAAGCAAGATCCACAGTGCAGAGCCCCTTTAAGATCCTTTAAGCCTCAGTCTTCTTTCTTGGTGCTTTCATTTCGTGGGGTAAACTTCCGCTTATGCAAGTGACAAGCTTTGCAACCTCCTGCAAGGGATGCCCGTGGAAAGAAGAAAGACGATATTGACTTCCGTGACTACAGGACAATTTCTGAAACTCTAGCCTCTAGCCAAGTATTTCTCATTGTTGTATATGCTCACGCTCACGTGCAGTCACTTGTCACTTCTCGGGCATTTGTGCACGAACCACCTACATTATTTCACTCGCCAAGTGTCTAGAAATGCTTCCAGTTCAGTTCAGGAGATTATTTGCCATGACAGAAGGCCAAGCCAAAGATTTTGTTGACAGATTGTGTTTCAGTACTGTTGTACTCGATCATGCAAGCACTCATTCGATTCACCTGTTCCGCAGGCGTTCAGGAAACCAGTCTCTGATCTTGACCACCACAAGTGTGTCCAAAGTGTTTCACATTGGGATTCCTCTATTTGTTTCACCCAAAATAGGAGCCAACAATATTGCTTGGTTCAGGCAGCTTGTCGTCAAGGCGATAGTGGTTCGAGTCGAAAACAAACGCCAAGAATCGAAGCTGCAAAGATTTTGTTGATGAAGATGATCATCAATGCGAGCTCGCTGGAAGTGTTGCTGGAGTTCTTATTCCACCTCGGGTTGCTGGCAAGATTTGAAATAGAAGCGTGCATCGAAAGTTGCCAGTACTTAAGTTTTAAAGAGGAGAACCCCACCTACAGAACCCCTGCGCCAATGTTGCGCCAGCAGGTCTTTCAATCCGTGGCACATCTTGGCTCCAGAAAGGTAACAACACAGAGAACGAGTCAACGTTCAAAGCCTCAGAGCAGAGAGCTGAGTTTCATTCGAAGCACCAAACTCCTCCGGTGAAACTTGACACCATTTTTCATTTTCCGGCTCCTATCGTACGTGCACATGCTTTCGCTGGCAGATCAAATCCCCCAAATTTGGACTGTCAAGGACGTGTGCTCGCATGATGAAGCAGGCCAGGGTAGAACTGAAAGCAGCCCACTGATACTGACTGGTTGCTTCTCTCACTGTTTTTGGACCCCCGCCTGGTTTGGAAATATGTACTTGAGCTCGTTCAGTTCATGTTTCTCCTCTATACATGGAATTGGTAGATTTGATGCCTCAGCCACCTGACCAGGCTTCACTTTGCTAAATTTTTGCTCTCCCTTCCTGGGTGCAAAGGATCTTGACATCGATTCCTTGTACATGCTTGCTGTTGCCCATCATTGTAGCATTTGGCTCCGAGTCTCTGCACACTGCCAGCTCTTAGTCACTGTGGAAAAGCAGCTCAAGGCAGCGCAGAGTGCAATAGGAAGCTAGAAAGTTTTTGTTGCAGAGACAGGAGTTAAAGAAAAGAGGAATCATTAGTGGAAACGACATGATATGCAATGTCCTTCAACTGCAGTTGCAGCTTGAACGTGGACAGGTGATGACGCAGATTGTCTCTAGGCAGGTCATGATCTGCGGTTGACCTGTGGTTGACCTGTCTTTGCTAGATTCTAGATGCAGAAGAGTTCTTCGAAACCATTGGCTCCGAATCGTCCACAGATGGTTTTATTATATAACCCTTTCGCTTTGTCGTCGGCGTTGGCGTCATCGTCGGCGGCGTCGTGTAGCAGTAGCAGCAGTAGTAGCAGTAGCAGTAGCAGAGTAGCAGGGGCAGGGGCAGTGCAGTTTCATTATCCAACGCCAGCGTTTGGGGCAGAATGAAAGGCATGCACTTCTGCAGACCTGTGGCCTGACAGTTTGCAGCCTAGTGGAAAGGACATCAGCATCAAAATGTGTTACAGTTTCAGACAAACGGTTCAAGGCCAAATCCTTGATAGAAGGGCTGCAGAGAATGGAAGGTGACTCCCAGAAAGTGCTCTTGAGCTAAGTTGCTGGTGCTCCCATTTGCCGGTGCGCTATTGCAAAAGCTGATGGGCAAGGTGAGCAGCTGGGTTTTAGTGCTACGAAGGAATTCCCTGCACATTATTTTCAAACGATGTCATGTGTCATCTCTGATCAACCTGTGTTGAGCGGTGGATGCATTGATGTTGAGCTAAAGCTCAAAGCGGCAAAGCTGTGGTTTGCAACTTATCAGTGGTTTGTACCAGCACAGACTTCCGTATGTACTTGGATTTTCTTGGGCAAATTTGTTTGTCTCCCACCCTCATTGACGTGCTCGCATCTCCCGCCAGGCTGATGGGCAAAACCTTGTTTCCCTTTTGGCGGTCATTTGGAAATATCGCAGGCATGATTGCTTTGTGCACTTTGATTGTTGAGACATTGTTGGAACGATTCTCTAGCTGTGAGGACTGACCTGCGAGCGTTCATGGAGAGCCATCGAGCTGCTATCAAGAAGGGGCAAGAATCAGGCGCGTTCTTTCACTTTTTGTTGAACAAAATGAGCTGAGGTGTTGACCCTGAGAACTGTGCACCATAAAGATCACTCTTGTCAAGACTTTCAACTGATTGAGGTGACTATGTTCCTGGGGTCATGAACTACTACAGCTTGATGTCGGACCGATGCAAAGAAAAACCTCGAAGGTTGTCATCCCTCTGTTTCATTGCTGTCATGCAGTCCAAGAGGATTACAGCAGCAAGCTTGCAAGGACCTTATCACCCTTTGCAGTGGCCCCTTTTGGCACTTCGTGCCCATGTTTAAGGGTGTATCTCGTGCAGAATCTTGGTAAAGAGTGGAAAAACTGTGTGTCATGGCTTTGTGGGTTTCTGCAACTTGAGATTATTCTTGAAGCATGGCATCTAAGGAGAGCCACTCCCGTTTTCATCACACAATGACACGATATTTGGGTGCAGGCAGGTATGCCACATATTGCCAATCCATATAGGCAGTTGAAAGTCTGCCAAGATGAAAGGCAAAAGTGACTCTGTTTTGGAGTGAAGAGCTCAGATGAGCTTAGACTCAGGGTTTCAACAGATAGGGGCATAGGTTTAGCATTGGCAAGCCATGGCTTAGCATGGCTTGGCTCTGCTTGGCTGGATTCATCAAAAGTCAGCACTCTGCAAAGATGTTCTATCAGAGCTGGCGACTGAAAGGATCGGCTGCGGCTACGGAGAGATGGGTCGCCAAGTTGCCAAGATCTCTGGTGCATCTGTGTGAGCCCTAAAGTTGATTGACATTGGATCGACTACTGGGCTATCAGCTATTTAATATCGGCTAACCTTTTGATTCTCTTTGCAGTTAGTTGCTTTTGTCTTGCTTTTATTTCTCGAGACAAGGTGACTGGTTTAACGATGGCAGATGCAGAGATTGTAGGTGGCAACCAGCGCATCAAGGCTCCATTTGATGTGGGATTTTTCCATACCCTTCAATTCCCTATTCCTGCAGTGTGCAGAAATCACCATGTCTCAGAACTGCAGCAGCATGAAAGATGTGAGTCACATCAAGTGCTGAAGCCCGAGTCAAAGTGCAAATCAAGGGAACCACAATGGTGTTCAAATCAGGAGGCCGGTCTTGATGATCGTTGCAAGATTGCCCAGACCTAAGATTCTCAAACCAGTGATTGCCGATCCAACTCCCTTGCTGTCCTGCTTTTGATCCGTGATGTAAGTCCGTGTCCACAATTAGTAGCCACTGCAAGCCAATCGAAAGCGTGTGAAGGTACAGGGCAACTACCACAAGACAGATTTTGAGGCACACTTTGTTACAAGCCACGCGCAAACGAGTGATGGTGTTTTTAAATTCTTGCATGCCAAATGCTTGCAGGATGCAACCTTCAGCAAAGTCTTTGGCATCTACACCCTGAAGTACTCTTCAGATTTGGATGCAGTCTTTGGAGAGGAGGGAGTCCAGTTTCTGACCGCGGAAGTGTTATAGTTAGCGACCTTTAGAGCATTTGGAGTCTAGAGCTACAGTGTCTTGCAGGTCGCCCGGCTCTTGAAGCCGGGAGGCAGTTTCCTCTCCTATGAAATTCTGGCCGCTCGGCATTGTAAATAAAAGTTTGCAATTGAATGTAGAGGGGAGAGAGCTTTCTCGCAGAACTCTGGTATTTCTCCCAAGGTAACAGATACCTATGACAAGACCAATCCCGAGCACAAGGAGTATGCTGGGGACCTTTGCAAGATTAAGAATTCTTCTTTCTTGAATTCCTGAGTCCAAAAAGTGCCTCTCAGGTTCAGAACATTTCCACGTGTACCTGCATGCCCCCGTGGCACCCTGAGACCTAGCTATCTTTGTTGCTTGAGTCACAGGAAGAGTTTGGAATGATGAACACGCAACATGTATACTGATTTTGTATTTGGCACCCGCAACTACAGTGTCCTATATTGCAAGGACGACGACTCATGACCTGTTTGTAGAGGCTTTGGCCTGCACAAGCCATGCGCGATGCTGCTTTGAAAGCAGGCGGTTTTTGCACGGATTGCGGAAAATGGTTGGAGCGAAGCCGGCATCCATTTGTCTTGCTGACATTGTGTTCTGGAGCCAGGCTTGGTGCCGGTTATTGAGGAGGACTGTAGCCGCTTGGAGTGCTTTGCCGTGTTGCTCTTTCAGAAAGCCGGCCATGCTTCTGCGGTTCGATCTGCCTATCATCGGTGCAATGTGAAGTTGACAGGACATCGGAGCAGTACCGAATGCAAGACCGTGGTATACTTGCTTCACGAACGGTGTTTACCAGTGCCTCGCATGGGTCCTCAGTTCACACTTGTTCAGGTGGATGGGATGGCTGGACTTCACTGGTCTGCAAGATACTTGCAATACTTGCTGTATGAGGCCTGCCCACTTTTACTGCCATTCTTTCGGTGTGCAGAGGCCAGATATTCCGACTCCCAGGTTTAGCACCTGAAATCGTCTCGGTGAATTTCAGTCGGTAGTTGAAGTTCAATTTGTCTTAGTTCAAGTGTCATAAGGGTGTCACCCTCGGTAACAACGCAGACACTGCGATTGCTTCCTCCGGCCTTCAGCGACTGGTTTGAGAACGTGCTTGTACACTTCTCAGGAGTTGGTCCAAGTTGAGCAGAGTTTCACCAAAACTCTAGTGAAGGGATATGAAGGCAAATGATTTGAGGGTTTATCAGTGCTTCTCAGTTGCAAATTTGGTACAAAGTGTATGCACCTCTCAGGTTCATCCAACCGTTGACTTTGTCAGGGCTGGAAGGCAGGTCTCCAGAACTGTCAGACAATACTTCGAGACTTGAAAACGGCCATCGCAGGCTTGGAATTATCAGCGGCACTGTGGTCATGACCTGGAAAAAGCTGTGAGTCATGGACTGAGAAACAGTTTCTCGAGAGCTGATATGTTTTTAGGAGGGGACAGACACCCCGACCACCGATGAAATCTGGTGGCTTTGCAGTGGCAAGCCAGTCGTTGAAGGGCGCTGGCCTGCAAGTCAAGCACAGAGCACAGGGAGATAAATCTTTTGTCCGGCAAAGACACAGATGCCCAGATGCTTTGAATTTGAGGCAGTTGTAACATTCCATACAACCTCCTCAGTTGCCAAAATGTCGATTGATTGTATTGTTGTTTGGGCATTGCTGAGCTCTGAAAGCTTGTTTTTTTTGCACTTGGGCTGAGTCTCAGGTTTTAATTCATAGATTCTTTCAAAGTGAGGCCAAAACAATTTGTAAAGCAAGACTTCCACATCTTCATTTTCAACAGGACAAAGCGCATTTGGTGCAATTGCAAGAAGGTTGTGTTGGCCTCCGTGCAGTGTTTGGCTAGCCGAGAAAAAAAGTCGCTTCACAGTGAGCCCCGCTACCGAGTTGTTCTTAGTCACAGATGACTCGGGGAGTTTAGGTTATGCTCGCTTGCTGTTCTTTGGAGCACTTGAAAGTAAACATGCAGGCTGAGACCATGTCCATGGCCTACAAGCTGGAGGCTGTGTTGTGGTAGTGAAGAATCCCGAATAGTCCAAATGGGTAGATCTTGTGCGCTTAGAAGGTTTGTGTCTCTCCGCTAGCACCTTCACCCGCATTGTAGCGGAGGTTGGAGAGGAGATGCCTGACAAGAGGATGATGAAGCAGGTGCAGAGTGGCGCTGTCAGTGAAGACAGAAGTACTTGACTTGAATGATGTGTACATCGGAGTGTATATCGTTTGTTCCTGTATAATGCTCATTTGAAGTCAAAGTATTCTTTGCAAAGACCGAGTCTGCTGCAATGCTGCCCTTTATTTTTACTTTTTCTGTGCGGTTTTGGCTTTCTTCAGGCTCTCCCCACTGTTTCTTAGTGCTTCACAGCAACATTTGTAATTCAGTCCTCGTCTCTTCCCTTGTCTTTGCAGGCAGTCTTTGTTTTCGGCTACATGTCTTCATACCTTTCCTACAGGGCCTCGCCGACATGGGTCCAGCCAAGCACAGTGGGGAAGCGTCAGGGCCTGAGATTTAAAGTGAGTAAAGTTTAAAGAGTGAAACATGTGCATAGCCTAGCTCATCATAGCTCATGTGACTCTTGTGTCATAGATAGCACTGATAGCACTCATATGTGGATTGTCACAATCACGGAGTTTTGCGTGGTGCTCCAAGTCCTAATAATTCAAAGAACACGTAGCATTTGGAGGAGTCTTGGGGATATGTTGCTAGCAGGCAGCGCCATCCAGTAGAGCGACTTTTGACTGATCATTCGCGTCGCGAGCAACAACAGGACTGACTACCAGGTAGTCACAGTAGTCCGTAGTCATCAAAAGATGGAAGATCAATGATTTTGAAGAAAGTGAATTGCCTCGCTTCCATGAAGCTTCGAGGCTTGTGCAATCTAAAGATATTCAACTCTCGACTCTGGCAGGAGATGATGAACAAAGCCTTAGTGCGCCAAGAGACGATGAGTATTTAATTTGCAAACGTTGCTGCTTTGACGGCAAGATTGAACTCTTAGAATCATCGTCATGATGTAACCCGGTGAACCTCCTCGTAGCCTTCTCCTTTCTCAAGCATGACTTAGCACACATGACGAACTTCACCTCTTCAGTTACAAACAACTGATTCTTTTTGCTCAGGGAATCACAACTGTGGCTCAGGCAATAAGGTATCTGCCCGCACTTTTAATGGCAGGTTCAGAAGAAGATATTTGTGCAGGGTGCTCTTTGCACCCACTCGAAGTGTCCTTGGTGCTGATCTGCAATCATCGCCTGTGCTTGAAATGTGCACACTGGCACATGCATGTCTCGGAGGCGAAGGGAAGCAAACTTTTTGAAGCTCCAAGCTACACGGCTTCTTGTCCAAGCTGTGGATCTGCCACCCAAGTTGAAGCTGGAGCTGCCCAGCAAATCTTGTCCATGCAATCCTCACCAGACATCCAACCGGTTCCATCCTCCATATCTCCTGTGGAAAGGAGGACCCAGAGATCTGTGCGTGAAGGGAGATGGACACAGAGTCCAGACCCAGAAGCCATTGAGAGAGTCCTTCCAAAACCTCGGAGCCCTTTGACAAGCAATCTGAGCAATCTTCCAAGTTCACCTGAGGCAGAGTTGCAGAGATGCGGTCAGTGTCAAGTGGAAGCAGCGGATGTAAGGTGCTTGCAGCGTGATGAGTTCTTCTGCCAAACTTGCTACAAGCGGATGCATCATATGGGTCGAATGAAAGAGCATCGATATACCACAATTGCAACCATTCCAATCTCCAAGATTGCAAATCAAAGAACTCCTCAAACGGAGTTTTGCATCCACCATGGCGAGCCTATTGACTTTTTTTGCATCGACTGCACACGGTGCTTGTGTGCGGAATGTGCAGTGCACCGTGGAGGATGCGTTTCAAATGGTCATGATGTAAAAAATGTGAGAAGTGCATTCAATCAGCTGTCAGGATCTATGCAGCAACTTCTGGAAACAGCGACAGCGCGACTCAAGAAACCATCACCAAAAAAAGATTTGACACAGCAGCTAGATGATGTGCATTCCAAAGGAAAACAAGACCTCAAGACTTCATTCTTGAATCTGGAGGAAACTTTGAAGGCAAAGGAGGAGAATCTACTAAAAGAAGCGGAAGAGAGCGGCCGCATCGCTGACCAGTCGCTGCTTGCAAAGGCCAGGCAGTGTGAAGCAAAGTCTGTTCAAATCAATCGACTAAGACAGTCCATTGATGGAGTATGTAACCCGAGTTCACCGGATGTAACATGCACCTTGGAGGGCTCGGGCAATGAAATTCTCAAGATTAACACGTACGTTGCTGTTAAGAATAGTCTGGCTTCGTCGCTTCCACAGTCAGCAAGTGCCTTGGATGCTTTTATCCATATAACTTTTGAGTATCCTTTCCAGACAGGTTGCGTGCACAGGGTTTGTTCTTGCGCAACTCATGCGCCATTTTTAGTCCCATGCAAAGTCCAACCTTTGTCATGCGAGCTTCTTAATGACTGTGGGGAGCTTGTCTCGATATTGATGTGGTTTTCGCAGAGTATGCAGATATAAGAGACATACGACATGCCTCCGAATCGCAGACCTCGGCAAAGAGTCTTTGCATGTTTTTTGCATGTTCTTGCTATTTACATAGTTGACTGGTTTTGGCCATCCACGGAGCCCCACGTGGCTTATTGTTGCTTTGCACATACACTTTTTTCTGATGACTTTTGAATGAACTTGAGGACAGAAACTACAGCCAGGGAGTGTGTTGTCAGAGTTGGAGAGGGTCTCGTATCTTGATGCAGCGGAACTTGAAGATCTTGCCAGTTCCAACTTGCGGCAAATGCAGGATGCTGTGAAAGCAAAGACTTCAGAGCTTGACGCCTGGACAAAGGATTTCCAAGAACTCATGCGTGAATGAAATGGAACGACATTTGAAAAAATGGTTACTGGAAAGCAGATTGAAGGAGGGTAGTAGTGGAGCATTACACTATATAATTTGAAAATTCCTTGCTGCGTAAATTATAGAGTCTGAGATTCACACGCCAAGTCAATGGCAAGCCCATCGCAGGTATATGGCCAGCATGCTCCGATTCGTGCGAAGATGGTGCGCCGACCAAAGGGCGAAAGTACTTGTGCACACAACTGCAATAGTCAGAACAGCGCAAAACATGTCTTAAAGTCCGATTGACAAACCATTGGCCCAATTGTCTGATCTGCAGGAGCGTGAGCTGCTGTCGCAGTTCCAGCGTTTGCCTGGTTTGCCTTCCTCGTTGGTACGCTCCTAGAAGCTGAACCCGGCAGATTTTGAGCGAATGAGAGAAAGAGCGATCTGACCGAGGTTGGCTTGGAGACTGTTCTAGACATGGATGACACCATCGAATTCGAAGACATCATGAACTTGGAGGCGTGGATAATCTCAGTTCATTACCTTTTGAGATTAGTCGCGGAAAAGTCACCAACAGTTTTGGTCTTAACAACTTGTAGTCGTGCATGGTCCATGGTCCATGGTGCAGCAATATTTACTGTACATAGAATGGTATGATACGAAATCATGCACTGCACATAGAATTACAATCCACTACTTTCTCTCGTCACAACCTGCTTGAAGGCAAATTCTGCTATGTCCCGCTTCACTGGTCCGAACAGGCTTGTGGCCGTTGCATATCACATCAAAGGCTTTGACACAAAGATCCCTTTTGGTCCCTTTCCAAACTTTAAACCTTACAGATTCCAAAATCAGTGCACCTTCTGGCAAGGCAAAAAGCAATCTTAGCACATTCAAAAGAACAGGTGTACAGCTGTACAACCATCATACTTTATGGAAACGTTGATAAGTGTCTCTGGCTCATGAGTAGCTTGCTGAACTGGTATACATTATACTTGCGTACTTGCGTATTGCCAATCAAAATCCATGGTTGCCTTTCCATGCGAAATTCAAAATAGTTGTACCAGAGGGAAGAAAGGATATTGCTTTTGCCGTACCTGTCTTGCCACTACTGCAATGGCAGATAGCACTTGCTTGATTTGATACTAGAGAAGAGAAGGAAATGGGACTTTCCAGTTTCCAGGTCGCTCTCTTTTGCCATTCGTTTCGCTCTGACAGGGGTTTGCATGACATCATGGAGCAGCGCCTGAACATGCGTTTCTGAGCATCCCAGTGAAATCTTCAAGCTGTGCAAGGCAGAAATGGAGCACTGTAAGCAGGACTCATGAACGGACTCATGAAAACCAGTGCTTTTCATTCTTCAACGCCCAATGAACTATTGTTTTCTGCTTACCATCAATGCAGCCGCGATGTGGAGAACAGTATATACGTGGCATAGAACAGTCCCGAAGGAAAATGGGCACTCTTGCAGCGCTCACAGCATCTGAAATAGACTTTGCGTACAGCTGTTGCGGGTGGCTACCTTGATTTTAGGTACCTCAACTTTCTTGAAAGTAGCCGCCGTAGCTTTTTCTTTGACTTCCCAGTGCAATTCAATGCAGCTGTTTGTAGCTCTCTAAAGAGCACAGGGTTTTTGGCTGGCAGCAAATCATTGCAGCTGCAACTTAGTTTGGACGCAGTGTAGTAGCATTTCCAATTCATAATATATATTGAAGTTGTCTGACCAAAAGCATCATAGTGTTTCATGACTTTTGCTTGTAAAGACAGTGGAAAGCAGCCATCAGCATCACCAGCAGCGACCTTGACGGTCGAAAAAAGCTGGCAGCTATGGGACGACGGTGACCTGGATGCAGCACTTCTCATGAGTTGGATGGAACAATGGAAATCCAAACTTAAAAGACTTTCGTAACGATGTTTGGATATTTGGACATCAGGAGATTTGCGAGTTGGAACAACGGACAACGCAGAAAAAGATCGAACAAAAGGAGAAAAACCGAGAAAAACCTACTTGTAGAAAACATGAAAGCAGAAACCTAGAAAAGAAACACGGTACACGATTTACAGTATTTCTTTGATTTATTTGCTCGTCCTCTTGAATCCGAAAGGCATTTCCTCTTTGGTCCAACTCCTCGAGCAATGCAAGAATCCATACTTGAGGCAGTTTTTTAAAATCCTGTGTTTCTAAGAGCTCCGGGAAACCACCGGCAGTCATGTGTGCTGTTTTGCAGGGTTGCCAAGTCCGGAATGTTGGGAGCCAAGTCATGAAAGTCGTTGAACTTCAAACACGTAACTCCTTCGATTGATTTCAATTGGAGGCCCCAGGAGCACTAATAGACAGCGAGCCAGTGCAATCCCGACGACATTTCAATTTAGAAGAGGAGAACATGCACCTCTGTTGCTTGGTGTGTTTACCTTCTACTACTCTTTGACTCTTTGCGCTGTTTGTGTTTTTTCGATTCACCATGCCTTGATCAGAAATCTTGCTTCAGTTCGTATCCTTCAAGTCTTTCAACCCAGATCAGTGTCTTTGCCCCCGAGGGCACAAGAGGAGCAACTACCAGCTCTTTCGAGATAGTTTCGAGGAGGCACGCTTGAACATTTGTTTGAAGTAATTTTTGAATCACATAGAGGACTTAGAATCTGGATCATTGAAATGTGTGCAATCACTTAAGGCGCTTTGAGCCAATAGAGCACAAGGAAGGTGGACGCGAGGTGCGGGTTGCGGCATTCTGTCATATTTTTCCTACAATTCTGCTGGATGTGCCTTTCGAAGAGGAAGTTGCGGCAGTCGGTGAAAATTTTTGGGGCCCAAGGTTAGTGATTCTTGCCAAGGGAAGAAGCATGTGTGCGTGCCCAAGACTTGCTAGTTGTAAGTGGAAAACGTGGCCTCAGATTCATTGCACTTCCAGGCTCGGGCCTGATTGCCACATGCAAGGACCCTTGCAGGCGGGGCCTTTGCTTTGACCTTTCACAAGACTTGCTCTCAAACGTCTTGAAGGTCAAAGGGCCCGAATGCCAACCCCGCAGACGGCATGAAGGGAGCCTAGGGACTCAGACTGTGCATGGCCAAATGCTTGCAGCTTGGAGTGTTGAGTCTTGTTTACCTCAAGCATATCCGAGGTCAGCCTGCAATGAGGCATGACTGACAAAACGGAGATGAGTTGCGAGAGTTTCAAGTAGTCTTGCCTCTTCTCCAAAAGCAAGTTAGCAGCAAGCAGGGGCATGGTTGAAACTTGCCTTCGAACTTTGTGCGGAATGTCATTGAGACCAGGCGTGGCGACACTCCTCAACGGCGGCACTTGGTTACGCAGGCTGGATTTCCATCGAACAAGCATAGTGCAATGAAATGAGAATAATGAGAGAGGAGGTGGTTATTTGTGTTTCAAGAATGTTTGGCCCTGGCTTTCAAACTGCCAATCTTTAGCCAGGACCATCTGCTATGGAGCGGTGCAATCAGTGCCATACCAGAAGTGGAGCGTCCACAGGTCCACAATAAAATCATATAAAATCAACTCCGCCCAGTCTTCTTAAGATTCCTGAAGTCTACTCAGACTCATGAACTGTCCTGATGGACAGGGATTGCGGCGCAGTTCTCCATCACCCACATTGGATTCGCAAATCGCTTCTTTGTACAGTCCATAGACTGTTTGAGCCTAAATCCAATGCATCTAGTACAACGCGTGAACGAGTTGAGGCTTGCTGATCCAAGCAAAGAACAGAGGAAGCAGGCTCTTCAACTTGACTTGTCCACACAGTCAACTGGTTATGTCAGAGCGTCTAGTGCAGGTGCATCCGCTAATTTGCGAGGGTCCAAGGCCATCACTGGGATCTGTCTGTTCTGAACGATCTGTGAGCACAAGTTGCCAAAAGATGCCTGAAACATATTGCTGTACGTAATGTGTATATTATAGCATTGTAGAATCACACTTTTGTTTGTTCGATTCAATCTTGATGAAAAAGCGGTTGATGAAACGATAGAACAAGCCGAAGCGTTTGAAGGTCGCAGACTCCAGTGAAGCGTCGAGTTGAAGTCCAGGACTGCCAAGTCGTTTTGTTTATGGCCTATGCCTATGCCTTCCCTACAAGAGTGTTTGACCGTTGCCCTTGGGTGCCTAGATGTTGCGCAGGACAACCTAGTAGGTGGCACTTTGCGTGGTGGATGCCTTTGCACAAGCAGAGAAGGAATTGGTCAATCAGATTTAATTTGACACGGTTCAGAACAATCCTTTGGCATGTGGCACTTGGCTGAATTCTGACGAGGTGCTCAACCTGTCCAAGAAAAGCTTCCGCCCAGGCCACTTAGAAGAAGTTCCGAGTCAAGACAATTCTTTTGAGACTCAATCTGCATAATTGCTATTTCCTAAAGATTACTTGACTGTCTTAGGGTTGTTTGCTGTTTGCATGGTGTGGTTTGCAGGCGGCCCACACACGAATGTACGGCTTCTCAAGAAAACGGCAAAACCATTCATGCATGATTCTTGCACCTCCAAAGTGAGACATTGTTGAGCACACAATCATCGTGGTTGTGGTGGTCATGGTCGTTTTGGTCCTCTTTGTCCTCCCCTGTCATCTCCGTAGCTTCTAGTCTAGTCGTATTGTTGAATGTTCTTTATGTTGATTTTATAGAATTTGTTTATCGTGAAATGAAAAAGTAGCATGCGGAGTTTTCATGCAGGACAATTTGTAGTGAATTGGAGGGTGGGTGGGAAGTTTGCCACTCCGGCCATTTTGGCTCAAGGAGTGGCAGCTTTGAATTTCCACCAACGTGGTTTAGCTGTACTTCATGAAGCATGTGGCCACCTTTGTCGGTCTCAACTACCTCTGGATTGCTTGGGCATTTTGGAGTTGGAGGGGAGACCTGGACAGCTTTTACCTTGGCAGCGGGAGATCCAGGAGAAGATTTACGTCCCCTGTCTTCGCTGCCGAAGTCGACGTTCACCGATTGTGTGACGGCGACTGTTCTTCCTTCAGGGCGGCGGCTGACCGTAATGGAGGCCAGTCAATTGGGGCTGGTGTACCGGGCCGCGAAGAGATGGGCCTTTGTGGAGAGCGGGGGCACCTTGGAGGACTGGAGAGATCAGAACCCCTGGGAAGAGACAACCTCAGAGGCGGTGACGAAGGTAAGTGTTCCAACAGTGTCGACAGAAAGGAAGCTCAAGTATGGGCACTTCCTGGACCAGCAGGACGAGGGAGAGTTCATATGCCATGGAGAAGACATGCGGTCCCACTGGTACAATCGCTATGTGGACAAAATGGGGGGGTTACCTGCAGATCAGGAAAACCCCACGTTGGAACAGATGTCGGCGTTGTCGAGGAGGGTGAAGACTCTTCTTCTACCTCCTTTTACGGACTTCGCGATTTGGACGCCTTTCTCTCGGAGGGTGTTGAAATCGACAAAATATCAAACCTTTGTCATGCAGGAGGACGGGTCGTTCGTGGCGAAGATGGTGGCTGGTCCAGCAAATTACCAACAATGGTTGGCGTCGTTCAGAGTGATGCGCACAGCTTTCATCATGCTAGACCTGCTGCCGTTGAACCTGCTTTTGCAGTGGGAAAATCACATGGAGCGCCTGGTCAGCAGGTATCCAAACTGCTGGCACCTCATCGTGGAAGCCGAGAACAAGTCGAGGGCAGAGCATCTTGGTCGAACGCTGGCTTTGGTGAAGCTCTCCATAGATCGTGGAGAACCAGCTCCCTTTGGATGGAAGGAGTCAGAACCTTGGCCAGTCGTGTGGAAGAAAGTGCTGGAGGATGCGGAGTTCTGGCAGGAACAAGTTCATGTACCAGCATTGGCGTGGTTAGCTCGAGGGGGCCGTGGAGTGCAGCTGACGCCGGAAGAGGAAGTGGCGAAGGTCGGATTGCGGGGTGGCTCCCAAGCTTTGCATGCAGAGAACCTCAAGGAGGACAATGCGGAGGAGGGGAAGCCCCGAAGATGTCTGCAAGCAAGTTGAGAAGAGAAGCAAAGAAGAGAAAGTGGAAGGCCGAGAAGGAGGAGTTGGTGAACCTAAGAAGTCAAACTCAGAAAGGTTCAAAAGGTGGAGGCGGAGGAAAAGGAGGTGGCAAACAATCAGGCTCCACGGAGGAGGAGTGCTATGCATGGAACAATGGGAATGGCGAGTGTGGGGGACTTCCTCCAGGGGAGGAATGCAAAGGCCGAAAGAAACGGCTTCATCGATGCACCATATGCAAGAGTCCTCGTCACCCCTCAAAGGATTGCCCGTCGAAGAAGTAAAAGCGGCGCTGTTCCTCATCTACACGAAGGTGGCTGGCAATGGGGGCAAATCTTCGAGCTCTACCGGAGGTGGCCGAGGTGGTGAAGGACCCAAAGAACCACAGGAGAAGAAGTCAAGGTTGGGTCAAGAGTTGGATGAGGAAGACGAGCTGATTGAGGGCGACCGAGTGGAGATCGGAGGCGAACTCAAATCAGAGCAAGAGTACGTGTCCAACCGGATCTTCAAGTTCATCCACCACTTCAGCGGCAAGACCGACTTCCTCTCGATGGCAATCTTGGAGGAAGCAAGTGAGAGAAAGATGAAAGTAGTTTGCATCAGTGTGGACAAAGAGAATGGAGGGGACTTATCCTCCACCTTCCCATATCGAGACCAGCTTTCCGTGCAATAGCTATAGCCGACTGCGTTGGCGGCCAGCACCCAATCTCCATGGTCCTGTTCGTAGCCGGCAACATCCCTACGGACTGCCGAGCAATGGGGAGAAGGAACAAGCTGAGGCAGACTTAGGCACAATCCTCATGTGCCGAAGTATCGATGCTTGCAAAGCGATGGCGGAGACCAATGACGAGTACAAGGTCCCGGGGTTCTACACCATGGAGAACCCTCCTCCGTCGAGTGCAGGCGATTCTCAACACATTGCAGCGTGGGAGATGCCTGAGATGGTGAAGTTCATCGAGTCGAGGGCTGAGTTCAGGAAGGCCTTCTTCCATACTTGCAGGTTCCAGCAGAACGTCCCTGTGGGCAAAAGGATGAAGAAGCCTCAGATGTTCGGAGGGAACTTGAACGGCTTAGCGAGTTTGGGCCGGATGTGCAATTGCGGAGATGCAGAGCACGTGGAAGTGGTTGGCAAGGAGAAGTCAAAGAAATCGGGGGAATACCCTCAGGAACTATGTGAGGCATACGCCAAGCTTGCCGTGGACCACTTCGAGAAGATGGCGAGGGCTGAGTTTTGGGATGCAAGGGAGAAAGTCACGAGGAAGCACCTGAACAAGTTGAGAGAAAAGGCTGGAAGCTTTCAACGTAGAAGCTGAGAAGTCGAAGAGAAGGCTGGAGGAGTCGAAAGATGAGCCGAGGACTCCTGAGGTTAAGTTGAGGCCCCGGTCACCGTCGGCACCAAAGAAGAGGAAGAGAGACATGGCTGACGACTTGGCGGCAAAGGACGAGGAGCCGAACGAGAAGAAGACGGCATCCTTTGGATGGACCCCCGGGGAAGGGAAGCATGGGGCGGTGAGGATGAGTCAATCTAAGGCGAACCACCCAAGGAACATCGCCTTCTTCGGGGGGATGAGGCATCCAGCAAAAGCAGTTGAACAGCTTCCCACGGTGCAAGCTCTGGGACTGAGGATGAGGGCGGCCTGGGAAAAGTTTGTGAGGCTGCATTCAAGAGTGTTGGAGACAGCGGAGACCTACGGCACGAAGGAAGTCAAGGTGCATGAAGATCTGGTGACCAAGTGGCGTGAGGAGCTTAGAAGACTGTGGGGCACCAAGCCAGCCCCGTCGGTTTGACTGAAGGAGCAGGGCACCTACCAGACACAGGTGGACTTCAGACTACTTCGTTCATGGCAGGAAAGGTCAGGTGATCCCGAATTACCAGACTGGTTGGAGTTTGGGTGCCCTTTGGGCATCGAGCGGGAGATCAAGACCTGCAACATCTTCCCACCGATGGCGGAAGAGGATGTGAAGACGGGTGGCGAAGCAGACATGGCAGCAGAACTCGAACGCAAAGGTTTCAAGAACTATGCATCAGTCGAGGACAACAAAGCCGATGCGGAGATCGAGATCCAGCGGTACGAGAAAGAAGGCTACGTGAGGAGGATCGAGAGGGAGAAGGGCCTCAAGCTTTACCCGGGAGGAACAATATCCCGGCTGGGCTTGGTGGTGAAGTTGAAGGAGGGAGGAGAGAAGAAGCGGTGTGTGGTGATCGATCTTCGCCGGTCGGGAGGGAACTCCAAAAGTTCCCTCCCAGAGAAGCTTGTGCTTCCAAGACCAGTTGACGTGATGAGGATGCTGAAGGAGATGAACAGCAAGTGGCCAGATAAAGGTCAGGACATCGGCGTCGAGTTTGCAGTAGTGGACGTAATGGACGCGTTCACTACGTTGCCATTGCATCGGGAAGAACATCGCCATGCGCTATCTCCTTCAACACGGGATGGGGAGCTGCTACTTTTCCAGGCGTTGTTGTTTGGGTACCGCACGGCACCCCTGTTATATTCCAGGTTTGCCTCCATGGTGGCGAGATTGCTACAATCCGGGATGGACCCGAAAACAGCCTGCCACCAGGTGTATTTAGATGACAGCTTATGGGTCTTGAAAGGAAGTTTGGAGGAAAGGAGCAGCTCGCTGGCTTATACTATGTTGGCCCTCCAAATCAAGATAGCTCTCCACAAGGGAGAACGTGCAGCCCACATGACGTGGGTGGGAGTCAGGTTTTCCCTGCCTGACCAGGACACCTTGGTGGTTGGATTGCCCATCAAGTTCTTGGAGGAGACGAAGGCCATCCTGGAGAGTTGGAAAGGCAAAGGAATGGCACCGCTGAAGGAATTGCGGTCCCTTGCAGGCAAGACGGCTTGGCTGGCAAACATCCTGCCTCGGTCACGATGGGTCACGGCTGTCCTGTACGCAGTCATGAAGTCTACGGAGGCTGAGGAGGACAAAGTGAAGAGCGATGGCAGAGTTAAGAAGGGTTTGTTTGCCGTGGCGAGGTTGGAGTCAGCTCGCAGGTGGTTAGTGGCTTTCACGGAGGCTGCAATGGCGAGACCTATGAGGAAGATCTCCATCGGCAACAAGAACCAGATGGAGGTGAGGCTGTGCTGTGATGCATCACCAGAAGGCCTGGGAGCAATGTTGGTAGTCAATGGAGCCCCAGTCGGGGCGCTAGCTTCACCAGTGGATGAGTATGACGTGAAGCTGCTGGCCATAGAAAAGGGGGCATCGTCATCACAGGGAGTGCTGGAAGCTCTGTGTCTACTGGTGGCTTTGAAACACTGGAAGAAGAGGTTCGCAGGCCATGTGGTGACTTTGGATGCCCAGTCAGACTCAATGGTGGCTTTGGCGCTGAGCCAGAGACTGGCGGCTTCCTCACCGACACTCAACTGGTTGGGGGCCGAGATGTCGTTGGCTTTGGAAGAAGCGGGAGTAGAAGTCTTCCGTTCAGTCCACATTCCAGGGAAGGCCAATGCACCTGAGCAGAGCAAGCATTTGGTCGAAGGTGAAGCTGCCTGAAGGTCTTGAGCCGCTAGCAGCAGCAATTGAAACGCCAGCGGTACGAGACAAGGACTACTACCAGCTGCCGGGACCTACGACTGATCCGAGCTTGTGGGGCTCGGCGGCAACTTCAACAGGAAGTTGTGGCACTTGGGCCGTGATCTGAGAATCTGAGGTGCCAAAAGTGCCATGTCAAAGGCTAAGGGTAAGTGGTCAATAATTTTGGTTGAGTTAGGCGTTTCAGGGGGGTTTCGTGTGTTTTCGGTTGTTTGCAATGGCTTGCACTAGTTCAGGCTTAAGCTAGATGGAGATCTCCTCGGAACTCGGTGGGGACCAGCCATGGACCCTGGGACCATGGATGCTGGTGGTGTGGCTTCTGGCGGTAGGCCTGGGCTGTCATTGCTGGTGCCTGTGCAGCACTTGTCGGGCCTGTCTTCACTGGTGGACACCAACAGTCACCGTGAAAATACGGGACAGACGTCAAGAAGGACAGGATATGGCCCTCCAATGGCTAGACCAAGGCTTGGGAGGGCTGGTCAGGTCCGCGGCAAATGCAAAAGCGGGAACTTTGCGGACTTTAGTGAGGAGGAGAAGATGAATGGCTCGAAGGTGCAGAGCTTAGAGGAGGAGCCGGGGGAAGAAGAAAGAGAACAGACAGAGGTCGAGCAGGACAAGGAATTCGTAGACTTGGACCCGGTGATGGAGCACGAGACCGCCACCTGGAGCGGAGCCCAACACTGGTGGAGGAAATTAGTGAAGACGAAGAGCCTTCGAAATCTATGGGCAGCAACAAGAAGGAGACTCCAATGTCTCCACTTAGAAAGCTGGTCAGCAAGAAGTGGAATGAGCTCAGTCGCAACTTGCCGCCGTTAGGAGGACTGAGGGCTTTGCCTCCCTTGTCAAGGTTGTTGAAGGGGGGTGGTGAACCATTGCAACAGCCGTCTGCAAGTAGAATGGGGCGGAGCAGTCCAAAGGAGAGACCAAAATCCAAAGTAGTTTTCAAATCAAGAGGAAGCAGGAAGGGTTTCATGGCGGCAGTCAACCGGAAGAGGAATAAACTGTTGGTGGGCATCGAGAAGGACTTTTACTCGGATACCTCCAGGGCCCCTAAGGACTCCAGGAGGCTCACCATCAAGAAGGTCCTCAAGTCGGAGGTGGTCAAGCTCAACGTCCAGAAGATAAAGACCATTGCGACAGCCTTCAAAGAAGCAGGTTACAAGTCGGGATCCTCCTACCTCGCAGAAGCCAAGCTCATGCATGTTGAGGAAGGAGGAGAGTGGACCCCTCAACTTGACAGGGCCTTCAAGATGTCCAAAAGAGCTTCGGACAGAGGAAGAGACCCCAAGAAGAAGGCTCCTGAGGTCCCTTTGGATGTGAGGAAGGAAGCGAACTACAGGAACAAGAACATTGGCACGAAGGTTCTCTTTGCGAGGGAGTTGTTCCAGTTTGGCTTGGCATGGATGCTCAGAGAAGTGGAGATCAGGTTCTTCGAAGTCAGGGATCTGAAGGTGAACAACTCGTCGAAGAGGGTCACGCTGTGTTGGCGGACATCCAAGTGCGATCAAGAAGGAGGCGAAGTTCGACGTACCCTGCAGTGTCTGTGCATGGGCCCTAGCTGTGCTTGGGAGTGTCCTTTCTTTACCACGGTGGACTTGTTGGATAAGGTGAAGAAGATCAATGGACTTCATTCAAAGTTGGCCTTGAATGCGGACCTCACCCCAACGAGGAAAGGCCCACTCCTGGAGGCATGGTGCGAGACCTTCCAGATGAAGGTCCGGTGCACTACTCATCCGAGAAGGGTGGGATATCCCTCAAGTGGGGTACCTGGGAGATGGAAATCTGCGATGTCCTGGAGTATGCCAAGGAGGCGTTGGAAATGACCCCTGCAAACAAGCCCCTGACTCCGTCAAGTTGGACAGTGGGACCAAGCAATGCAGACTTGGCACAACTGGTGGCCAAGAACGACGCAGCAGTCAGGAAGCAGGTAGACTTTTTCCAGCAGAACATGGAGCTTATGAAGGCAGACCTCGAGGCCAAGATGAAGGAGTTGGAGAAAGAGTGCATCGTCGACGGAGGCAACCTACCGAGCTTGGTTCAAAGTTTGGGAGGAAAAGTCGTACATCTCAACGTGTCCATGGTAGCCTCTTCACCCCCAGTGACTTGGAGAACCAAATGTGGCTGGTTTTACGGCAAGTCTAACTTCTGTTTTGTTCAAGGCGGCCTGGAAGTTACATGCCTGAAGTGCAAAGCTGCGCAAAGCACGGAGGATGAGACACTGCAGCTTTGACTTGATGATCCAAGGGGATTGATAGCAGCTGTGGTGTGATTGATGCTGTTGGAGAACCTGTACCAACAGCATGGCTTGGATTGGACGCACCACCCGCTACAAAAAGGAAGTGCTGTGGGTGGGTGGTGGAATATCACGATGTGAAATTGTCGTGAAATGAAAAAGTAGCATGCGGAGTTTTCATGCAGGACANGTGAAATTGTCTCTTTGTTTCTCATTTTTAGAACTCGCGCGAGTTTGCTTTGCCAGCACAGCTTTTTGTTTGATTGTCGGACACTTCCTTTTCAACCGGTGTGCCGAAAAACGGAGCCCAAGCGCAGCACTTGCAGCACATTCATCAGCCCTACGTCCCAAAACGGTGAAGTGATATCCCAAATGTGACCCAGTCAAGGACTTGGACTTGCCTTTCTAATCCAACATCTGAAAATTTGCGGTGGATATTGGGGCGTGGATTGCGGAGACTTTCCAGAAGTTTGGATTTTGGGATGGATCGCCAAGTTTCCGGACACAACAGAGTTGTTAAGGCGCTGCCACGAGCCTACTCGGAGGGCATTTGAGGTTCGAGTGTTTTGACATCGTTTGACCGTTTGACCTTTTCCACAGAGGATTTTGATCAACATCGTTGCAAGAACAGGTCTGGAGCAGATCACGAAGGGCCACCAAGCCGATTACCTTCACCGTCACGTCACCGTCCTCAGGCCAAGACCAGCTTGACAATGGACAGGTTGGAAACCAATTTCTTTTGAGCAAGATGCATGGCTGCGTGATATATCAATCCTATCCATCCATGATCCATATCACATATCCTTTCCTCCGATGGCAACAGGACAATTTGGCTGGTGGTGGTTGCTTACCAGTGAGAGCTCATTGAGCATTGATCACAGCCCTTGACATCCCGGGGGGCCAAACGACCCGTTGCAAATGACACATGAGCTCAGATTGCTCCTTTCCATTATCAGACAAGACTTGAAGTCTTGAGTGTACCTCTAGCTGCCATGCATGTTGCCAACGCTTCTGTTTGCAAATGATGATGTCTTCTGTGATTGCAGAACAACTGCAAAACTAAAAGGGCAAGTTGGGGCAGCTATGCTATAGAATCGTCATTTCCATGTTGCTTGCTGGTTTTTGGAACTGTTGTAGCCTGTAGACAATGGGAGCTGTTACACTTTCAGATCGGTTTTGTGTGTGCTTGCACCGCAGCTACTTTGAACTTGATATGGGTCAGCTTCGCTGATCTACTGTGAAGCTCCAAGTTGCTGCTACTTTGTGTGCTTCATCTAGGGCTCATTTCAATTCAGCAATTTCTTGTGGGGGCCACTCGCGACTTTCAGACATGTCTAAGGTACTTCCATATGTTCTCAGTAACCTCATTTCTTGCCCTGACCTAAGCTTCTGAGATTGAGTGCTGCATGAAGCCGGAGTGTGGCCGAAGTGGGTGATGCACTCGCATTGCTTCGCTGATGAGGTGCTTGCTACGGCAGTGCTTGCCGATAAACACAGCGCTCTAGGCACTGCCGGATTGCATGCCATTCAGAAGAGTCTGGTTTAGACTTTTAGACTGCACTGAAGTCACAAAAGTGTCCGGTCGATTGAATTTTCCTGCTCAAATTCAGGCGATGATTCCACTTCCTTCTTACAATCAGGTGTGCGAGTGTGCTTCTTTTCCAACGAGCGACACGAGTATTTGTTTTGCTTTTCTTAAATTTGAATATTTTTTTGTGATTGCACTCGCCAGGGGTTCAGGCATTGCACAGCACACGAAAGAAGGCAAGGCTGCTGCCCATGGCAACAATTCTCTCATGTTCCAACATCAACAAGGTCATGGTCAGAGAGGTAATCTTCGCTCTGACTTGTCCTCATTCAAATGTTGAAGGCCATCAATGTGATTGCTCAAGATCCCATTCCTCAAGACTCGCCTGATATGATGACCGAAGAGCTTGTGCACATGCGTCCATCACTGCAGGAGACTGAGTGACCTGCTGTGACAAAGCTTTCTCACAAAAGTCAAGCAGACCTTAGCAGTAGCAGATCATAAACCCCATCGTGTTTGCAGAATACTTGACAGGCAAAGGCTCGAAGAAACCTAGAACAGAGATTTTTGATTGTGAAAGTCTGAAAGACCAATCCATATGTTATAAGGTTCCAGGAACTAGGGTGACCCACTGCACCACAAGTTGAGCTCCGCATTCTAGGTTAGCCCTGTCTTGTGTGACTGTGGCATATTTCACCGCGTTTGTGGCGACCTCGGCCATCTAAGTTTGATTTGCGTCCCAATGACGGAGTGTCGGCTTTGCACAGACACAACTTGTAAAACATAGTACTGTATATACGATATAACAGCACACCGCAATAGACTAGACTGTTGTCAAACAATTCCTGCGAGGCAATTTTGGCAGTTGTTAGAGCTTTCAACCAGGACTGATCCAGCGCTTGAAACATGTCACATGTTGACAGTTTGGGCACAGAGGTTTGTGCAGAAAGGCAGTCCTTCTCAGGCGCAAAGTGCCGGAGCTGGACCTTTGGAAAAGGCACTGGAGGCCAATGCCATTCTACCTGCAGAGACCTTTGCATCATTAAGATTCACAACGAGTGCTTCCAGCTTCATGCTGATGCCTTGGAAATACGTGTCTTTAATTTTGCAAGCAGTCGCATTGTGAGCGTTTCAACTGGATTGGAAGCATCTACTTCCGGATGCTTCCAACTTGAAAGCTTGCAGTCTTCGGTGATGGGCGTTTGCTTTGCCCCGATGCTGTGTGTTCTCTTCCTATCTGCACTGGACCTCAGCACTCACAGACATGCAAACTCAGTAATGCTCTCACTGCTGTCATGTGGAGTCGGTTTGGAAAATTGGAAGCACTTGAGCAGAGAAGGGTGTCCATTGGACTTGCCCTGCTTGTTGCAGTCGCCTCATAAGTCATAAGCTGCTGCCCCGATCCGCCCTTTTGTTCCCTCAAGGATGGGTGCTGTCAAAAAGGCAAAAGATGTGCAGTGGCAACAAAGACCTTTGTGACCGACAATGCATGCCCACACGCTATGTATAGTAAGTATATTTTTAGCATTGGCCAAACACGGAATTCAATAAATAACCTTGATGCCACACAACACATCACGTTGGAGGTTTCGCTGTTTGCTCTTTTGCAAGTTTTAGTAGACAGCCCAAGTTGCTCGCCTTTCGCTCTTCAACGCCTGCCGCTGAAAAGAAAAATGCTTTGTTTGCACTGAGTATATACCCCATTTGCGATGGCAATTCTTCAGTATTTTGAGCAACAACTTTTCCTGGAAACTGCAAGGCAGCTATGGCCCATTCACAGACCGTGGCGCGCACCTTTGAAGGTCTTGAAGGCTTCTTGAAACTGGAAATGAAACTGACGATGTTCGTAATACTCGTAGGGTGTCAGGCTTGCCTTACAGGTCCCCCATACAGGTGTGGTGGCAGACAGCCACAATCCTGTCATTCTGAACTTTGAACTTGAGCCTTCATGGGGACTCGGCTTCTTGATTCCATTACCACTTCGTAAACGGCTCCTATTCTGGCTCAGGCATGCACTTGCCGGTGGCGCAGTTTGTGGAGGCGTTCATGTCAAGTCCGCAATTAGACACTTGGACGCAGACGAGCGGCTTGATGAAGATGTGCATGTTCACTAGAGCTATGATATATAAAATATAAAGGAAATTATAACTTAGAACACAAACATTCAGGTACACGTGCATAGGCAGAAGCATAATGGCGTATGGCCCGTCTTAGCCATATTTGTTTGCGCATCCATCAAGTAATTCACGACCGTAAGATTTAAGAATCGGCAGATGCAAAAATACACTACTTACACAACTACCTACCAACCTGCCTATGCAACCAACGCACGTACACACATGGATGTGTCCAACGAAGGTACACACGCATCGACCTAATTCATGCACATGCATCGTTCCTGCGAATGCTATTTATTTGTTTGTGTACTGTATCTAATCGTCCATACATTGATATTAAATACATCTCGACATCTATATATTTAGTATATAGTATATAGAATAAATATATATATATACATCGATGTTGCAGGCGTGTTAGTATTGGCCTCAATGTCGATCGTTGTGTTCCAAAAAGCCTGTATGCAGAGCAAGGTGCGCAAGGTCGCTATGGTCACTGGCTTTGAAGAGCAGATCTTGCGGTCGATTCCTGCAGAGGATACTTTCGAGTTGCAAGTGTATAGCAATTCTGCCGCAGTCGGACTTGAAGTAGACTCTGAGAATCTTTCGGACTTCTTGCAAATATCAAGAATGATCATGCTAAAATCACGCTGCAATCTTCATGACAGGAGCTGCTTGAGGTCTTTGCGTCTTGGCTTTTATGGCGTTGCCCCGTTTCATGGGTTTCCAGCTGTAGTTTGAGCTGCATGTGGAGTGTATTTGTTGCCACTGCTCAGGCTCAATGGGACACAGACTCCACAGGGAAGATCTCCTTTGACAACTTTGTCCAAGGCAAGACCGGTCCATTGATATTTCAAACATTTTCCAGCAAGCCATGTGTTTGAACGGAAAGACCAAGTCTCTGAAAGGCCGGGTTCAGAAGTTCAAAGCAAATAATTTGCTGTTCTTTGCCTTGCAAGGCGTGAATCAAATGCGCCACCGCATCAGAGCTTTGCAGGACCAGGCTGGTTGACGTCTGTCAGCCTCGAATCATGCTTCAAAAATAATCAGTCTATGATGGCGCGGAAAAAAATCAGTTGTAGATACATGGTAAGCTGGCTACATCGTGGTGCAATCTCGTTGACAGGACTAACAACACTCTTTTAGTTTTCTTCAACTTCCTTGCATCAGTTACTATACTTTCTAGTACTTTCCGACTTCAATATTATAGTTAGTTTGTTTTTCTCTTCTCACAGGCTGACCGTGACGAAGAACGACACATTCTGGCAGACTCGGTCAAACGTGCCAAAGATGCTTTTGACCGAGCTGGCAAGAAAGGGAAAGACCAGCTGAATCTGGAGGATATCCTGTTTGCTGATGTTTTCACATGTTGATATTTAACTGCAACATATGTCGTGCCTCATTCACAATCAGTTGCCTTGCGAAACGGCTCGGCTCTGCAAATCCTGACAAGGACTTCATCGAGGTGCTGTCTGACGCAGATCATCTACAAAGGATATCAGCAGCGACTGAGTCTTTTGGATTCTTTTGGTACACGATAATCTGTGGATGTCTGTGGTTCAGGGTGTCGTGTGATCCTGTCTGCAGTTGCATGTGATTTGATTTGAGGCTGCCAGTCACTTTTTTTGAATCTCTTTCCGTGCCTTGGCCCGGAAAAGACAGCAACGTGTGGAATGCATCATGGATGCACCTTCATTTCTGAATCTTATGATCCTTCCGGCTAAGTGTGCACAAACAAAGTCGAGGGGAATCTAGAGAATTTCGTGGCCTGCAAAACTAAGGCCACCAGTTTGCTGGATCTTTTCAAGCAAGTTGATACTTTTCTGAATTTAAAGGGCAGAGACGAAATGCTATTCAATAGGAATACGATTTGAACTGTTATATGTCGGCTTCAAGAGCAGGCAATGACTTTCTTTGTTTCACTATTTAGTTCCAAACTTGCTTGAGGCCAGTCTATGCAAGTGTGACAAGTGTAATGGAATCCTGGGATGAGCTTTTCCATCTTCATGACAACGTGAATCACGCTTTGTGATGACTGAAATGTGAGGACATGGATTCCTCGGGCACCATCTCTTTAGAAGAATGGGTTGAAGCTTTGGTACAGATTCGATACCCGGCCGCACTGTTGGCAGGTTTCATGGCAAATTTGTGACTGCACATGGGTAGAGCCCAAAATTTGGCCTCTCTGTGGTTATGATTATAGAACCATATATAATATAGATAGCATATACTGTAACAGCAACATATAAACAATATGATAATAAATTGTCTAATAAATAGATACTGGTATAGTATAGATACATTGACATATTTATATATATCTAAATGTCTCCGAGAAAGGCTTCGATGGATTTCTGAATTTCAGTTCAGCAAAGAACAGGACGAATGAATTCCTGCTCAAAGCATGTGAGCCTGCCTTGGAGGAATGTCCTCATATTACGAGCAGAAGACGGAAGAGGTTGAAGCAATGAATGCTGTGAGAGAACATGCCGAGGCGAATCTGCATCTTTCGTTCTGAGAAGACTAGAACCAGAATTCAGTTCTTTTATGTATTTTTGAGATTTGCATCACCACGAAAGCTGGCTGGTAGCGCTCGCTTCACACATCGAAATCAGATCCAAGGCTGCGCTGAATGAAGGTGACGCGGATTCTTGGCTACCAGAGTGGGGGTTTCTGTAACAACAATACATTCAATATCATTTAATTTTATCATACCCAATATTTAATGAGAATGCGTCTGAGCTTCAAAGCTGTTGGAGAAAGAAAGAGCCACCAGGACTGGAATGGTGAATTCGATTTTGTGGAGTGGCTTAACTGCACTTATCAAGCTCTATGTGGTTTGCTGTTTGAACAAACTCCTTCGGAAGATGCAGCTCAGACTTGGTTTCTTTCTGTCTTTCCGTTTCTTTTCAGTTGTTCTTAAAGGTTTGTGACAGCCTTCAAGACAAACCCGCGCTTCCTCCGGAAGGTGAGCTGCATGCTTTGAGCGCAAAAGACATTCGAAAGTTTGGAAGGTTGTAGAAAATCGAAAAGGTTTTGCCGGCTCCGTGTTTCATTTGGTTTCTGAGTCAAAAGACTCCACCCGAAGTTTGAAGGTATCTTTGGCAACAGGAATTCCTGTTCAAGAGCTCTTGGCTTAGCCTTGCTTCGAACTATTTTTTGCTGAGCTTTGTATAGTGTATAGCGATTTTGGTGCTATCAGTGGTGTACCTTCTCCAAACACTGCACAGTGTCGGACTTAGGCTGCGAACTCTGCAGACAGAATCACTGGAAGACCTCTTTCTCAGTTTGGACACTGACTTTTCAGGTGCGATGGGGCACTGACTGACTTGAAAGCTAGAGGCAAATGTGTTGTCATGGACATGCATGGACTACGAAAGCAGAACAGAAGCAGCGTCTAAAATTGACTCAGCAGACGAACTGTTTGGTGGCAGCAGGCACAATTTCCTTTGCTGAGTTTGTGAAGGGTCAACTTGGCTGCACTTCATGCCTGCACCCACTAAGCCTCACACAAAGCGATACCTTTGATATGGCATCCAAGGTATCATTGTATAGACATGAACACTTGTAGCATGCTGAGGATTGCAGTAGGCTACAATTTGATGTTGTTGGATGTAGACAATTGAGAACATAATTGATTGTTCAAAGTGTACATATCGATTTAAAGGCACAAGCCATCCAACCATCCGGAGAGCCAGCAAGGCAACCAAGCGTCCAAGCAACCGCAGACCCATTTACCCCAAACACACGTGTGTAAATCTGTATCATATATACAATATATCTATCTATATTTTCGAACATAGATATGTAATGATATGTATATATATATATATATTTTCAGATTCAGCCCTCTCAAAGCCCTGGGAACTAGCTATCGCGTTATTATTACATTGGGCTGTCCAAGCATGGTCACCATCCTCCTCGTTGTCGTCGTCGTCTTCATCAGCACCTCCCCAACCCCCACTCGGCCCTGATGGACAAATACGGTGTACATGATTCAAGTGAAACGTGTGTTTTTTCTTGGTTTAAGCGAAACATGAGCGTTCAAGAGGCCCCTACCCCTCAACCCCCTAAGTCAACGCCGTCAGCGCACTTAAAAACTCAGGGAACCAAAAAACGATCAGGAAGAGAGAAAAAGACGCAGGAAAACTGTAATTCTTCGGGGTTGGACAAACCTCCAAATATATTTGTATTTACATATAAAAAATGTATATATATATAATTATATATATATATATCATATTGCAAGTATGAATTACAATGGACAAATAGTATAGATGCTTTGCATGTACACACAGACTTGCTCTGCAGCTGAAAGGAGGCTCAAGCCGTAGATTATACAGTTGTAGCATGTTGTAGCGATGTGCACTGTGAAAGTCAACAAAGCTTCTTGCACCTAACAGATCTTCTGAAATGCTCACTTTGATTGCCCCAAGTCACTAAGTCACTAAAGTTGTTATCTACCTTGGCCTGAATTGTTTGCAAGTCCTGGAGGCTCAGGACAGGCACAAAAGCACCGAAGGTTGAGGTAGATTAGGTTCCACTCTGGTTCCACGGATGGCGCATGGGTTGCAGCATTTGCATGCAGCATGGCAGGTGGAGAAAGCAGTGAGCAATGATGAGTCGCGGGATTCTTGACTATGTCCCAACTTGCAAAATTTTGACCAGGGGTTTCCGGGTTTCCATCTTTTTTATTCCTTTTTGTGTATTTGGGATGTCGATGTGACATTCTTGGTCAAATAGAAGTGGAGGCAGTTCTGAAAACTGACTTTTCCAGGTAATATTGCTTCGTTTCGGTCGAGACTACGATCCTGACTGCAAGCTCATGGATGATGTGTTGCTGGCAATCTCTGAATCGGTGAAGGTGGGTGCGGTGCGGATGGAAGTTTCTGCCACCCAGAGGTCAGAGCTAGGCATATTCTCTTTTCCAGCTGAGAGGCCAAGTGCGACATTTTTCTGGTTGACATCAGCGAAGTGCAAGAGTTTACACAGCAATATGTATCTCGGATGCATGTGCCAGGCTTTTCAGAAGCATAGAAACTGTGTTGTTTACGTAACAGCAGCTGTGCGTTGGGTTGGGGTGCAAAGCATGTGCGAACGGAGGAACTTTACGATCCCTGCACCTTGATGTTTTTTTCAAAGGCTGGGGCGATTTGCACAGCCTTAATGACGCGCAAACAAAATTCATGAAGAACAGGGTGACAGGGTGACAAACAACATGCCATTTGCACTTTGTACATTGGGAGGCAGACACCTACAGCTCGAGTTGGGACTTGGGGAGTCTCAACATTTGATTAGAGCCAAGTTGGGCAGTGGGGCAGTGGCATGCCATGGGATACTGTGATACGCAGAACGATTTCAACATTTTCCACTGAGGAGAGGTACAAGATCACCTGGCCAATGGGTGACGAGAAGGCCCGGAGTTGAGAGTTTTTGAAACCTAGCAGCATTCTTTGTGTGATGGTGTAAACGTGCAACACTGTGCACTTTGAGTCTCCAGGAACTCGTTTCCATCATAGAAGCAATCCACCGTGGAGCTCAACAAGGGCGGGACCTGATAGTGGCACCACAAGATCGGTCTCTAGTGTCACTTGTCCCTCTTCACTTGGGGGGGAGGGCTTGGTGCGTTGCTTATCATAAGCACCCCGCTGGCCTGGAAACAGACTGTGGTGGCAAAGGTATTTCTGCCAATGGGATTTTAAGACCTTTGCACGCTGCTGTGGTCTGGCACATGAAAGTGGCGACTAGAGAATACACTATTTTTTCCAGTCTAAAGATGTCGAAAGTAAGTAATCATTGATGTTCCAAAAACAAGTGTTCTTTAAGGACGATTGTTGAACGCATGGTCGTTTTATCAGCGTTCGTTTTTTGGAGTTTTTGTGCTTCACAGTGTAGCATCTTCCATAGCTTCAAGTCCAAGGAAGGTCAACATCCCACCCACCCCCGCCTACTTCGTGTAGCGGTGTAGCGTTGCATCGAAGTTAGCCGTCATGTCACATGTATAAAAAGCATGAAAAAGCCACGTTTCATGCGGAAGGTTTCCGTGACAATAGCAAAAACAAGCCTTCACCTTCCAAATGCTCACACTAGATAGTAAGGTTGCTCAACTCCCAAGATGTGGTTTGGCATACATCCATTTACGCCATCCGTTTTTTTGGTGGGGTACTTGGCAGGGGGAGGTTGAAAGTAACTGGCAAGTCCAGTCAGATGAAAGCAAGGTGTGACGACTACTGCTGTAGTGCAAGAATGCACTTCCATGTTTTGGTAGCAATGCAAGCTGCGTGCCCAAACATCACAAACAACATTTTGTGCGCAGGCAAGCATCGATGACTTGTTGTCCTCTAAAACATCACGAATTGCAGAATCTCTTAATCCACTTGTGCGAGTGGAGACTGACCAAATTCAGACTTACATCCTGACCCACCTTCTTCCACCCTCGGTGCAAGGTATCGCTACTAGCCAGATCTTCTTCGGCTGGCAACATGTGTGGAGTCTGGAACAGCAAGCAGAGCAACAAAGTAGATGGGGACTGGATGGACACTGGCTGCCACTGGCATGAAGGGCTTGACGGGACAAGTCAAGGATGGACATGGTCTGAGCTGGAGCGACTGTATACCTGTACTTTGACAAAGTCAGAGTGGCAAGTGAGAACCACTTCAGTAGGGCTTGGTCATGCTGACCTCCATTGCGAGATGAAATCACAGGCAAAAAGTTGGGGAGATCGCCACGCCAACGCTTTGCTATTCTCAATTGCTTTAGTCCCTGCATACTGTTAGTCAACCTAGGTCTTGCAGAGATCCGTCCGGGTCTTGGGAAGTGTTTCAGTTGGGTTTCACAGTGAAAGCAGCAAAGACTTGGAGCAATAGATACTATAAGACTATAAGTGTCAAGCACAGCTTGCTAGGGGGTACACAACAAGCACACTTAACGAACGCAGGCCTGATTCGACAGAAATCAGTGCAAGAGCAAGTCGATTCGCTAGAAGCTTCAGTGCAACTTGGCTAATGGAAAGGGTCCCACCGTTCATTGGCTAGAAGACTGATTGTCGAGTCCCTTCTGCTCGATGTGCTTTGCGCTTTGAGACTTTGATTTCTGCATGGCAAAGGATGAATTCTGCAGTGATGGCAGCAAGTGTGCCTCGGTTGCTAGGGGGCATGACGGAACATGTTTGTAAGCTGAAACCCATCACTAGGCCACGAATTAAGTGGGATACACGAGATGCCTTACCAGTATTGTATTGCGAATCTTGGAGATGTACTTTTCTGACAAAGCGTGTTTGACAGGAAGCCTTTGAGGAAGCTCACCTGAGCCTATTGGGGGAGTTGGACTTGCACACCTTCGTTCAGGCAGTAAAATAGCCGTTTTTGACAGACAGTAGCAAAGGTTCATGGAACAGTCAAGAGATTTGCATAAACGCCGCTAAACACCCAAGAAGTCTAATAGAGGACGCATGGACAAACATGACGTGCCGACGCAGAAAGGAATCCAGGTGCAATGTGACAGTGTGATTCGCATTGCCAGGCACTCACTGATCCGGTGGTTGCGGCAAAGGTAGCTCGGCTTCTTTGGCTCCGTCAGCGTGGAACGGACTGCTGGTCTTAGTGGTGGGAGCACAAATGCCGAACCTTCCGAGGTATCTCAGGCCACATCAGTGCCAGTGGACTGGTTTTTGAATTTAACCGCGGAGCAGTTGCTCGGTTGGGAGTTCTGTTTCCTGGAGTCCACTGATTTTGTCAGCTTTCCCCTATTGAAAACAGGTGGAAACATTAAGATGCGGATCTTTGACAATTTTTCTAAGGTTAGTGGAACTGTTCCAAGACATTGACGCCGACGCGAATGGCACAATCTCTTTCACAGAGTGGATATCTGCCCTGCTCAGAGTTCGCAAAGCGAATTATGAGGTGCTTGATGGCTACAAAAAACCTACTGAGCTACTGTTAATAGGGCGTGCAACAGTGATTCGACGTTTCGGAACTTTCACTTAGCTAGTATTGGGGATGAAGAGTCTCTCCGTCGTGAGAATAGGCGTTTCCTTGCTCTGTTTGCTTCTAAGTTGAGTTTTTTTTTCTGCGTTAGGGTGTGTCTGGTTTGACCATGCCTCAGGAGGATAAAGCAGCGCGCCAGGAGGAGACTTGATCTGCAACGGACTGGAAGCAAATGCATGCGTGACACCAACGACAGCAATCCAAAGGTGACCCCTTTCAAAAAGGCGTGAAATGTTCATAGTGCTCATGAGTTTCCTCCTTCCTGCAATCCCTCAGGAGGCCAAGGCTATCCAGAAGCTTGCAGAGGAAGCGCTGGAAGAAGGCGATCTGGACATGTCGCTTGGCACCTGCATTTCGTCTTCATGAGAGAGTTTATTGAGTCTTAGCCTTCACCCCTGTTTTGGACAAGGTCTGGTGAACTGGACTTCCGGGAATTCATAGCACCTTGGATTCCAGGGAAAGAATGATGAAAAGCCCTTCAAGGAGTACATCTATTATCCATTATAGTCCTTGGAACTTATACTTATACGGCTAATATAGCACATATAGCTTCTCATAGCTGCCGGACCTTTCTGAGACTTTTGCTATTCTGCTCAGCTCAGGCAGCGTTCAGACGGAATCCGCGCTTTGTGAGGAAAGTCGCTGTGGCCACTGACACCTGTGTCGAAGATCTTCAAAGTCTGGACGTTGAGGAAATTTCTGGCGGAAATTGATGCCTTGTTGGAATCCGACAAATCTCTTTTTAGCTGCAAGCACATTGCTGGGGAACATACATATCGGCAATCGGCAGGACCTAGAAGAATTCTTCACCGAGCTGGACACAGATTCTTGCCTTTCCTAGATTTGTGGGATTGCAAGACTTCTATCTTGGCAGAAAGGTGCAGATGCTGGATGTGTAACAAGCTCAAAGCTCTTCTCTTCACTTTCAGGATGGATCAGGTACAATTTCATTCGAAGAGTTTGCCAATGGTCTCTTGGAAATCCGCATGCGACGAAATGCATACACCCAGGAGCAGGTGCGCGCCATACATCTAGCAGGGGATTTGATCACAAGGTATGGACATGTCTTAGGGCTTCACACAATGTGTGAAGCCCGGAAGCCCTAAGCTTTGCTGCAAGGAAGAGGCTGAAAACCAGGCCATCATTGATGTGGCTTACCTGGTACCCAGCTTAATAACTCAATTTTTGCAGAAGGGGAGAGAGAGAGAGAGAGAGAGAGCGACAATCGCTCGGCAAACTTTGCAATTTGTTTGACTTGACTTGACTGGGCATTTTCCGGGTTCCTTTCTGAGGATGCCTTGGATGCTTTCAGCCAAGCAGATCTTGGGGTCACAGGATGACAGTTGACAGTCAAGCCAATGTCAATCAAAGTTATTCCCTCCTTACACAGATTCATGTGTACTGTTTGCATTTGTTTGCCATTTGCAACTGTAGTTTTTGTTTTCACTCTACTCTAGAATCAGCAGGAGAGCTGGATTTGGATGGCTTCCACAAGGCTCTTCAAGATCCTGGAATATTGGAGCCACTTGACATTTGTTCCAAGGGAGTTTCAAGGTCTGAGAAGTTTGCAACTCCACAATGGCTGACTTTAACAAGGAAAGTCGCATGGGCGACCAACTTGCCATTGGATGCCTTCGCTAAGCTCACCAGAAAAGGAATTGAGGACATCAAATCATGGCAAATCTGTGAATTCACTCCATAGCTTGTCCACAGAATTGGCTTGCTTGAAAGCGCAGGAACTCTTCATCGGAATGGATTTCGACTCTTCTGGGACGATCTCTTTCAATGAGTGGGTTGCAGCTTTGGTGTGATTCCAAGCCGTTGCAATGATTTTCAAACCCCAGAAGAATTGCCGTAACCCAATTCTCTTTTATTCAGGTGAAAACTCGTCAAGATGCTCGTCTGTGAGTACTGGTTGGTGTTGGGGTGGGCGGGCTGACACAAAGCTTCGGGATTTCATGTTGGATATATAGATACAGTATTACAGATTGAAGCAGTCCATTTCATCGGTGCTGAGGACGTATTCCTTCAAGAGAAACTCCAACAAGAGAGGGCAATGGAAGCAGAAACTTGGCGACAAATCAAAGGAAACCAATTTGTCAAACGTTTCTTCATCACTTTCAAGTGGGATTCGCTTTTTCCTTCGCAGAGGAATTGGTGATTTCCAACTGATGGCCAGACTATGCATTGATATGTTTTGGAAGATTCTCTTTGTCTTTCTTTACACTAGCCTAAGGTAGTCGAGGATGCCATGGCTGCTATGGATGAAGCTCAGGAGGACCATCTGCAGAGAGATCGTAGCACAACTTTCATCTTGACACGAAAGGGTATCCCTGTGGCATCATCGCAAGCATCAGCTGCAGTTTTCTAGCGCCTTGCCATTCACATCACATCTGGAATTGCCAGTCTAACGGAAGCGTCCATCATATCTCATGGAAACAGAGAGTCAGTCAGCTTTTTAAATTGAAGTTTATAAACGTCATAAGGTCATAGTCATAAGTCAAAAGAGTGATACTTTGGGGTGGAGAGAGCTGCTGTTTCTCGAAGGATATATCGTCAGAGCTCCATCTAAATGGGTGACTTGGCATATTTCTTGGCACATCTTAGCACTTGTACAAATTCACGTTGCGCATTTCAGAGGGGTGTGCAAAAGGATCCAATCTGAAAGATGAGTGTCATGAGCGTTATGATGTTGCTTCGATTGATCCCGAAGGTTCATCAGAGCGTTCCAGACCAATCCGGCTTTCTTACGGAAAGTGTCACATGCCACAGGTGCCATCGGTGAAACATAGCCAAACTTTCGGAACTGTAAGACTTCCAAAGGAAGAAAAGTGTCGCAGTGCAACTGTTTCTAGCACAGTACTCAAGTGTATGAGCCAGAAGAAATGCTGTTCTTTTGTGGAAGTTGTTTGAACTGTTCTACTGGCAAGGCCTTGCGATTGAGGAGTTCAAGCGTCTTCAGGCTTTCAGCTCCAGACATAAGAAGATAAATTTGATTGCTTCATCTTTTTTTTGTCCAATCCCCAAGAAATATCATGAGCATATCATATATGAGCATGCTAGACCCTTTGCCAGCATATAGAGAAACCACTTCTTCCGAGAGTATAGCGTTCAAGGGGTGCTCCATGCCTGACTATTCGGTCTCCAGAAACCTAGCCCAACCTCCCTTGCACATTCCTTTTATGCCTTTTATTGCAGCATGGAAACATGTCTCTAAGAAATTTGGCACAGGACCCTTGTACAATGGTCCCGCGCGCGGTGAAGCAAAGGGGAAATTCAAAGTTTCTTAGATTATCGTTGCAGATGAGGTACAGACTGTATCAATGCATATTGACACATGCCAATACAGATCCTTCTATTCTCTGTGTGCTATATGCATAGATTTTATCATTAGATACTATGATATATGTCATTTGATACAATTATTATACTTTATAACTATACACAGTACACACATACCATAAAAACTCGCGTCATCTCTTGTGGTGCCGACCTGAAGCTCTTGCAGGAGTCTGATCTAAAGGAGCTTTTCGCTGCGCTGGATATGGACTTATCTGGGACAGCACCTCGGCTGAACAGGGTACAGTCGAATCCATAACAAACCGCTCATGTGGTCATGATGGCCATGTCAGCAAAGTCTGCTTCATATTCCGCACTTTTCTACGGTCTGTGTTTTGGAGCTTTTCCACTTCCATCTGTAAATGGCTGTTTGAAGTCCATGCGGGTTATTGCAAACATAAAGACTTTAAAGCGGCTCTCAAAACTGTATCACATGTAAACCACAGAGTCTCGAGCGAAGCGGATCAGGTTTCCTTCACAGAGTTCGTGCAAGGCTTGTGGGACATGTTTTGGTGAACCAGTAAGATGCGTGGTGCAAGGAGTCCCTGTGCAAATATGCATGACAAGATCTTTGGAAGTCTCTCAACAAAGGTACCCTGCTGTAGACAGCTTCAAGTTTTCCTCCAAGATTATCATCATGCTCACAACGTGTGCATGAGAGGCCTTGCAGCTATCCGAGTCGCCCATGAGACTGAAGTTCAGGTGCCAGAAGGGCTTCTATTCACAGAATTTCACATGCTGTGCTGCATTTTGGAAGCGGAAGAGTTTTATCCACAAAAAAGCCCAAAAGTCCCGTGCAGTCGAGCTGGGTTGTTTGGAGCCAGGAAGCGCAATACGAAGCGGAAGCCAGGCAACAGACTGCCAGCTTCGTCAAGGACACGCTTGAAACTTCCCCAACTCCTCTGTAGTCTCAAAAGATGTTTGTTGCAAAGTCTGACTTTAAAAACACTTCTGGGTTTTCTACTTTGATTGCAATGATAAGAAACCTAAGAAATCTAAGAGGAGGAGCATGGGAATGGCACAGTGCCAGGACGTAATGGTCAGCAGTGCCCCAGAGGGTAAGGATAGCATCACCGCAGAAGATCTAATCGAGCCGCTTGAATTGCAATTTCGCGAATTCGAAAACAGGGTGAAGCTGCAGATGTACTTTGGCATCCAGCCTACGCTGTTTTTAGATCTCTTCCAGCACCCTTGACTCTCTTCTCAGCCCATATATGTTCTACAGGAACGGTCGATCCAGCAAATTTAGTTTCCACCAAACCCTGCAACTTGTTAGTTTTTGCAGTCTCACAAACCAGGGGAATGGGATGTTTCCCCGCTCATCTCCACCCATTTATCGCGTTTTATTGCGTGTCTCAGGCTGCTGCGCTTCCTTGACAGTAAAAGATGGACAACACCCAAATTGTTGAAACTGATCGATGGGCTCCCTTGGGGTCCTGACGGGAATTTGCCCTTGGGTGCCTTAGCATTTTAAGAGCAAGTGATGCATGACGCATTGTGGTGCTTGAGTCACTGGCGTTTGAGTCCGGACTGTCTTTGTGGCAACACTTCCATATTGCAGAACCATCCATTGCTTGACGCTGAGGTGATTTGGTGGAACTGCTGCGGCTTGGCTGCAATGCGAATTGCCACGTCTGTGAAATCTAAGTTGTTTGCGTGTCTGCTTGTGGTGCTGATCGAGAACTTTCCATGCAAAGGTACTAGATTCTTAGATCATCGAAGCTGCTTGGAGAAGCACAAAGTTTTGGAAACACTTCGGCGTGCAAGAGATCACTTCACATTGTGTGGCGCCTGAAGATTCGTGTGACAGACATTCTTGAGGTGCCGCAGAGTGATGCATGTCAAACATGATTCCTTCTCGGTACTTTGCAGCGCTTGTGATAAGCCAAATCCCGGGAAGAACTTTTCGAAGCCTATGAGAGCTTTTCTGAAAACATCGTTTTGAACCTCTTTGGGGTGTCGCTTCTGCCAGCAGAGTTGGGAAGCCATTCTCTTGAGGCTCGCCAAAGGTGAGCAGTGACAATATGACAATATGACAACATGACACCTGTCCAAATGTGACTCAAATGTGCTTAGCATTTTCTGAAAAAGTAGAAACTTCACTTCACACAACTTCACAGCGACATTCTCAAGCATTCTTGTCCTTCATCCTGTGCAGTCCCTGCAGAGCACTACAGAATCAGCTGGCATAAAACTCACTGGCTTGCCATTGTTTCTGAGGTTTACAAGCGAGCAGATACTTTGGCCCATCAAGAGTTGGAAGCTAAAGTCATTTTCTGCTGTCACCACTTGCAGCACAGAGCGCAGGGCTGTGCTGCTGGCTTGATAAGGCCGTACAAATACGGTTTGCCCCCAACTTATGCCACCGGCCTAGCAGGAATGATGCTGAGCTAATGTATCTTCTTCAGTCACGCACAGACTCCATCCACCTGTCATTCTTCTATCTCCTGGAGCAGAACATGGGAGATGAGGGAGCTGAATATTTGAATAAGCAAAAGATTTCTGCCATACAGTGTAGATCCTAGGTCCAGGTCGCTTTCACCTGTGCAGTCTTGGCTTTCGCAACCCAGATGGTGCCTGGCCAGCGTCTATCTTCGCTTTTTACGTTGTGACACTTCTTGGATGCTGTCTTTTCGCCGAAGTCTTGTATGCGAAAAGAATATCCATTGAGCAGCCTCGAACCCACTAGGCATAACGTTGACATGTCTTCAAGCCCCAGGTGTTTTATACCGGCAGGGAGTGGACAATTCACAAGCAAGTGCATATCTGAGTCGCGAGTGAGTTGATGCGCCTTGATGTATCAGCAGCAGTGATTGCAAAACTGGCATTCGAGTGCTTGCGAGTGCCTGGCTGTCCAGTGATCTGGTTCTTGAGGCTGGAATGCAAGTACGACGAGCATTCTGCTCAGTTTATGGAAGTTTGAGGAACTTTTCTTGGAGTTCTTCTGGCATTGCCCTTTTTTTCCTACTGTATAGTTTTCTTGATCGCGTCTATATTTTGATATTCTATATATACATATGCATATCCATATTCCGCAATACATATTAGATGTAGTTGGGTAGGAAGTCCTGTGCCTGGCTGCCTGGGTTTTGGATCGCAAGGTTCCAGCGTTTTGGAACAATCTCTTCAACATCTCGATGTTTGAAGCTCAATGGGCCCAATGCTTGCTCAGCTTGTAGGACCAAAGTGGCACCTTCGTTTATTCATGTGGGATTGGTGTCAAACATGTCACATTTTTGAGTCAAAGCGTTCTGAGGATATTTATGTACATGGCGATTGGTGTCACTGTCTTCGGACTGATTGAGATGCCCGCTTCTTAGGAAGAGCTTGAGTCCCGTGGCCATTGTCTTTTTTGGAATCTAGGGAGTTTTTTCGGGAACAGCCGCAGCCTTTGCCTATGTTTTGTACAGGCAGCAACCGAAAGAACTCGTGGAAGAAGGAGGCGTCTCATTGGACGTGAACTAGAAAAGCGTTCTTCTTGACTGCTGGTTAGCTGTAGCTTATCTCACATGCTACAGGTTGGTTGTTGTAACTAGAGTGTAGGGACACATTTGTGGTGTGAAACAGTTCAGGTTGAGAATGCAAACACTTGTTTCCCTTCTCCACCTCTATCCCACCCTCACCTCCCTTATCCCCTCTGCAGGGTGGTGGGAGGGGGGTCTTGGGAGTTCTTGAGTTTTGGTACTGATAGGTGAATGTCTTTAATCTCACCTATCATATTACATTCCACAACATATATGCATGTACAATCATGTGCATGCACTCCGCAACTTTTCCCCATTGGTATATATCTTTATACTCAGCATATAGCAATCCCAGCAGTCTGATACAGTGAGACCTCTGAAAAGCTTGCATAAACGAAAGCTGCTACAAAGATACGGGTTGGGAACAAAAGCAAAAAGAAAAGCCGACAAGTCAAAAAACTTGCTGAAGAAGCTCTGTCTTTGATTCTTCGATTTGGCGCCAAACAAATTTCGAGATGCCATTGAGCCATCCAGGCGAAGTTCCAATGTCTGCGGGAATTTTCTGCTCCAATGCTTTGCTGGTGCTCTATTTGTCGTTGTACCCTCCTTATTTTCAGGCCATTTGTTTTGCACACTGATTTCATCGTTGGGTGATCAGCAAGCACCGCATCACTCCAGTGCCAATTCAATCTTGAAGCTTCCAGACTTTCACCCAAGGTATGCTGCTCTTCAGATAGTCTGACTCTCAGTCGCTCTCGGCGGCCAGTTTATTCTCGAGACTGTACGTAACTAAAGACAACTGCTGCAAATATGATTGAAATCACAGTGTTCGATTGCGACAAGCTATACATGTTCACAAACTTGCCGTCAATGAGTGCACAAAGAATGCACTTTTTTTGCCCGTTTCCTCAGTTCCCATCATGTGCCACAGCTTGCATTTCATTCAATTCAAAATTTGATGCCTTTGAGGCTAAGACCTTGGACGTTGAATTCCGGGAGCGAGGCAATCGACTCAACTTGAAATGTGTGCGAAGAAAGCCTTGGCACCTCTTCGCCAGGCACTCACGCTGCCTCTCTCACAGATCCCTCCAGGCCCTATGCTGAGCTTGATATTTTGAAATTTGCTTTGTGAGAGTCTCCCTCAACAATATACAGCTGCAAATCAGTTGTGAGTAGAACATTAGGGCAATGAAGCCTTTTGTGAAGGCAAGGTGACTTTAAACATGCAACGCATTCTACTTGACGATGGTATACTTCGTGTTTGTTCAGGTATGTTATTGAAGTCTTGAAGATGGGCGCTTCTAGCGTGCAGACAGCTCCCATGTCCTGTGCTCCAGCTTGTGCAGTCTAAGACTTCATGGCAGTCAGCGATTTGAATAGCTTCTTACCGGGCATTTGCACTCTCAAGTTGTGAAGTCTCAGCATCGCACATCAGACTATGTGGAGCTGCCGCATCATGTGTCGCAAGTGGATCTGCCATTTTCATCCATTTTCAGCATTTGGTACAGCAATAAGCTCCTTTACACGAATGCAACACATCTTCGCCCGCCTCTGAAAAGGAACGTACACAGCATGAATCCTGAGCACAAAAGGAGGTCAAAAAGAAGATACGAAAAATATACGAAGAAGATACGAAAAAGATACAATGCACATTATTATACGGTGAAAAAAAAAAATGCCATTTTTCGCTATACTGCACTGAGCATTTTCTCCTCTTGTCTAAGACAAGAAGCCTCTAGGGCGCTGGGGCCTTGCCCCAGAGCATGGAGCAACGGGAGTCTGATCTCGCTGTTGTTTGTCGACTGGCCCATGAACACTTAAGCGAAGGTGCCACACGGAATGATATTCTCAGGTGCGGAAGCAAGGTTTTCTGAGTGGTTACGTGTCTTTTACCTTTGGTTGTTCATTTTTGGTGGTGTTGGTTGTAGTGCGGGTATTGATTGGAACGAATTCTGGAAAATTAATCATTTTTTTGCGTTTGTGTTTGTTTATGTTTTTTGGTTGTTGCAACTATATGATATATTATGATATCATATTGTATAAGTATGTTCTTGAGTTGGTTTTCTACGTAGACTAGAGAGGCGGCTGCCGCGAGACTTTCGCAGTGGCGTTGATGAGATTGTGAAGGACAGGTTGAATTTGTGGATGAAAACTACTTTGAGGGACTCATTCAACGGAAACCTTCTCTCTAGCTACATTGACAAAGAAGCAATAATTTTCTTGACAAAAATATCCCTGATAAGGCATTCGGGAGAAGATATCCCGGACAAGGTATATATCCTGCTGATGCAACAAGGTCTCGCAATGTCCGACCATTGTCGTTAGGTCAAAGATCTAACAACTTGTCTCACAGGATTCTGCGCACATGCTGCTCCAGCTTGCGCACGGCAAAAAATATAGAGTTGTGTCCCTGTAAATAGATGTTTTTCATAAAATCTTTAAGTCCACAATAGGTTGAGTGTCTTTGTCTTGCAAATCTTCCCAATCTCAAGTGTCTTGGGTCTCTCCAGGACATTCATACCAGCATAGAAGTGCCACCATTATTTACCACTAGCAATGGAGTGACTTGTCCTTCAGTTCTTGTTGCAAGAGATTCAAAAGATATCCTTCACTCTTGAAATTGCAAACTTTTGGACATTACGTCAAAACACTTATCACAGCCAACCCTTTGCATTGCTCAACCAAGACTCTCTCATTCATCTTCAAAAAGTCTGCACCTTAGAAGGAAATCGACAGTGCTTTAAATTGGTTGAGGATGGTACTGACTGTACCAGACATTTTGGGTGGAGATGCCGCAACTTTTGTGCGAGGCTCATAACCTACCAAACACAGCAAAATCATCATCAACCTCCTGGCCGACTGCAACGATTCACAAGCTTTAGCTCCAGAGAGGCAAACAGCTGTGACAACTTTCACGCGAAAAGAGTTGTTTGTGAGATACTGAGACTTGCTATGCACTAAGACACGTAAAACTTTGGCAGCACACACGAGCGAATTAGGGCCAAACTGAGGAATCCCAAGAAGCGTTGATGTGAACAGTTTTTAGATTAGGACCAACATGTAGCTGAGCCAAGGAAAACCTGGGCTTGTTGCAGTCAAGGAGCCGTGAATGATGACAACCTTCTTCCCGAAGAAGTCGATCCATATTTGAATTATTTGCGACATCTCATGTATTACCACGATCGATGGTCTTCGAAACTGTGGGGATCAGATGCCTTTATGGAGATAATGGTCCAGACAATCCGAAAACTTGAAGGCTTGAAGCGCGACACTTCAGATGCAAGACAGAAATATTTGAGAGTCTTGGAACATATCAGTGATGCATCAAACGAGCTGGTTGACCATGCCTTGCGTGTCACGATGCTGCTTGTCAGCGACCAGCATGCAGAATTTGAGCAGCTTGTTGCCAAAGAAGGTCCGATGACCTTAAAGCTCCTCAGTAAGCCCTACTTTCGGCACAACTCCGTGTATTGGGCAACAGATCTGGGTCAGGTCTTACAAGCAGCCTTGGTGCGGTCAGATCCACAACGTTTCAAACCGACAGGGACTGGAGATCTTGAAATCGATGGACAGACCGTCACCGCTGCACGGGTTTGGAGTTTGTGGACTGACGAGCTGCGGACTGTGAAGAGATACGAATATTCAAGTCCAGAAGAAGCCAGGCAAGTCTTTGAAACGTGCAGGTGTTGCACAGTCCTGGTTGGACCCGAAGGCAAAATCCAAGAGAAAAGTCTCGCTGCTGGACAGATGCTACAAAAGGCGAGGGAAAAACAACCAATAGTTTTTGCATGCTTTTGCATTTTTTGGCATGGTTGGACGGGGGACATCCAGGGACAACTCCGGTGTGTTGTTCATTTCTTGGTCCCTGGGAGGTCTTGCAGGAGGACAGCACGCTTCGGGAGCTTAATCGTATCCTGGCATGGTGGAAATATGTGGTCGTCACTTACCTCATGCCTCCATGCATCATTCCGCAACATACCTCAACTACAGTTTTGTGTTTCTGAGGCAGAGTTGATCAACACATTCACTTGCAACGTGGCGCTTTGGGGCTACCGCCGCCAAAGGCACAACATGGGGCTAGCCTAGCACTTTGTTTGGAGCGACATAGAGTGATCAAATGGCAGGTCACCGCCATAGAAGATTTTCTGGGAGAGCCTGCAACGACTGCCCACAAGACTGAAGAGCAAAATAATTGGTGACGTGGCACTAATAGCAAAATTTGCATGGAGTATGGAGAGTATTCGGGAGTTGGCAGATGCATGCCAAGTGCCTTTCCAAAACCATTTTTGCAAATGTACTGCAATACACTGCAATGCAATGTTCGATTCTTGAAGATCAGGCATAACGCTGTGCAGAAGGCACACTACGATGTGAAGTGGTGAGACGAATTGATGTCACTTTATTTTAGGGTGTCTTGGTTTTGCTTCAGTCTTCGCCATGCAGGTGCAAGAAGCATGGATGGCAAACCATACAGAGATTGCCGGTGTGGCCGCCGATTTCCGTGGTCCCAGGAAGGTGGAACCCCTTTGAGCTGTTTTTCTCTGAGATGTTTTAAACTTTATCAAACTTTGCTTAACATGTTCTGCTTTTTTTTGTGAACACTTTCTGTTTCCAACAAGCACTGGCAGGTGAAGTGGGTTGAAGGGGTCTTCGAGAAAGAGTCCAAGTCTTCAGACTTTCCCACAATCATTCTGGACACAAGTCATTTGCAGAAGTCACTTGAGTGACTTGCTTTTCTCTTGTCCTTTTGAAATTTGCTGATTTTGGAAGTAATGACTGAAGGACTTGAGCAAGACTTTTTCGGACTTGCTTTGCTGCCACAAAGAGGCAGCCTCTCCGTGCAGCTTTTCCTTGTTCCAATCAGCAAACTCTTTGAACTTTTGCGTCTGCCACTTGGAAGGTCATGTCTGCAGTTCGGGGTATGATCAGCGAAGGCAGGGTTTGCAGGACTGACATTCAAAGGTTCTGAGTTCTGACGATTCATCATCGTTTACTTTTGATTGTGGTTGACATCCGGCAGGTGGTAGCAAAGAAGCACTCGCTGCTATTTATGCTTTGCGGCAGAAAAGCATAATTACAGGGCAATTGGATGTCTCTTGGCAGTTCCGTTGGGTCTCTTGGGATAGGTGGCTTCTTTTGCCAACCAGTCAACCAGGGATTCAGTTTGAAATCCTCAGGGCTGTATGCAAAGATTTATGGCCAGTGCCAACCTTCTTCATGGCTTCTATGAGCATCTCTTCTTTGACGGCATCCTGCCTGCACCGGTAAAGGGAATTACCAGTGCTGAAACCTATCTTGTTGAGAAGACGGTTCTTTCAGGTCTAGAAACCAACAAGAAGATCAAAGGTCAAACTGCTGCTTGGTGGCAAGATGTCGGTTCTACTTTTGTAAATACTGACCTAGCAAAGACAAGGTTGGGACGCATGTGTGAATATGTGTGCATGTTGAGGCACCTATACAGCGACTGTACTTTGTCCCTGGGCAAAGTATTGGGACGAAGAGACCACCAGAATTTGTCCTTAGATTTTGGTGAGCTCGACATGTAGCAGGTTTCATTGAAAGACTTGAAAGATGGAATCAACAAGATGGTCTGTCATGGGGGATGGTTTGCGACTGTGTGTTGACTAAAAGAATTCTGCAGAGTACTGTGGGCTTGCTGTTTGGACCATGGCTCTTCCCCGCCCAATTTGGCAGCAAATTGTAACACTGGACTGTACATATATATATATATATCATTTATATATGATATATATTCAATAAATATATATATATATATATTCCATCCAATATTCTTGACATATTTTGCATTCCCCTCTATGATTCTACCACCACGCCAAGGAGAGTATACGTGCTTGCAGCAAGATCCGGGATGACATCCTGACGCACTGGCACAAGCTGGGCCTGCAGGCAATGATTGGAATGTTTTGAAAAGCAACAAAGAAAGGTAGCAGGTAACACAGAAGAGTGACAATTATCTTAACTTATATCTACAACTCGACAAATTATATTGAGGTCGAGGTCGTGTGACTTTATTCTAGAGTTTTATGCTAGGTTGGTGAAGTACTAAGGTACTATGGTGTTCCAACACTACTGATGTTCCAACATGCTTCCTTTCAGCATGGATGTCCGTCCATCCAGCGGCAACGCAGTGGCTGCATTGATCATTCCTGACATAATTTCAGAACCCACATGCCGGATGGCTCTTGGTCGATGCAGGTCACAGACGATAACTTGGCAGAGGAAGCCAAGCGCAACGCAGCTGCATTTGCCATAAAAAGAATCACAAACCGAGAGCAAAACGTGGCTGAGGCATCGACATGACTGAAAGAGCTGCGTTTTGCCAGCTCATGGGCAATTTGGCCGCATCAATGCCAAAGCTTAGGGGCGCGTTCAGACTCAACGCGAAAGTGGTGACTCATAAACCAACTTGACCCAGTCTTTGACAGGCATGCCGTCTCCAACTCTTGCTCTTACAGGAGGCCCAGTCACTTAGATGCTCTGCGGTCAGAGACCGTGTCTTTGTCTGCTCTTTTATGTCGCTGTCTACCCTGTAAAACGATGCTGCACCGCCGGCAGGTTCACCGCTCCTGCAGCTGCCAGACGAGAAACAGGTTGGTGGAAACCAAAAAGAGAACGAAAGGGATGAGACGAGAGACGTCAAAAGATATCGAGAGACACTAAGAGTGAAGGAAGACGACAAACCATACAAAAACACACTGAAGGCAGTGAAGAAGCAAGCAGGGTAAGAGATCAAATGTCAACGGGTAAGCAAGCTGGGTAAGCAAGCAGGGTAAGCAAGCAGGGCAAGCAAGCTGGGTGAAGTGTTGTTGACCAGGCTGGAACGTCACCAACGCAATCCCCGCGAAGCCCTGCGGCACTTGCCCCACTGCAGCGTGCAGAGGAGCGATCCAACTGTAACTTCATATCATGACCATGCAATAATATATAAAAGATATATAAAGACTTGACTGAGAAACAGCACAAGCTTGAAGAGAAGATTGTTTGGCAGTGCTTTGTGCCTTGCTGTGACACAATGTCTCTTTGGCGAGAGGAGGTAAAAACTGTTGATAGTGAGAAAGAAAGTGACTCTGGCGATGACAACTTGGCAGAAGTCTTTCGATGAACGAATCGGCTGAACCACAATCAGTGAACTGCAAAGGTTCAAAAAGCTGACTAGATGAGTCTTGCAGTCTTGCACTGCGCTCTGATAACGAAGGATATGGTGCCATTGACAGTGTTGCCAAGACAATGCGGATGATGCAAAAAAGGTTTCTCCACGAGTGCTTTTGGATGAGTTTGCTACACATGAAGTGGAACACGTTTCTGCCAAGAATCACCCTGCAGTTGGTTGGATTCAATGAGTGACTGAGGTTGGCTGTTGCCTTTATCGCTGTGCAGCTTACCATTGAGGCCCGCACTGAGAAGCTACCAGGCCAGGGAGCAAAATAACTTTCAACACTCCAGACATTTGCAGACAGATTCTTGTGCGTTTGTCGGAGGGTACAAAACACATCATTGATGCAAGTGTATGGGTTCCCTAGGTTAGATTTTTAGCGTGCACTATGTTGCCGCTGTCATTCCATCAAACCTTCGAACCTTGATTTGTCCTAATGCGACCAAACCATACGTTGCAGGTGTAGTTGAGACTGCTATGTACTTGAGCTGCTTTGCCTTGTTCCTGCAGGCAATTTCAATTTGTGTAGCAAAGTGATTTGTTGCTTCATTCTGGGTTTTTTCAGAATCTTTTTCCTTTGACAGGCAATTGTTTGCATCATCACACCATTCATCACAAACTCCGAGCTGAAGGCGTAAGCGATTTATCCACACAACCACGCTTCTCCAGTCCAAGAGTCCAAAAGCAACCTTGAAGCTGTACATCAAATAGCCTTGCCGCAGGTTGTTCGAGGAACAGTCGAGACTCCAGATATGGTTGACTTTGCAACAGGCCATCCGCAAATGTTGGCATCTCACTTTCTTTTGAACCTAATGCGGTGCGTCCATTGTTCCTTGTCATGGCGTGGCGGAAGGCCCAAGCTTTGTTCCAAGGTTCAGTTTGATGAGCGGAATACGATGGATCTGCACTGCCATCCTGTGACCCCGCTTGTGCTTCATCCGTTGAGGTTTCATAGCTAGCTGCTTTATACAGTTTTGACTGCAGTTTCAGTGCAGACTGGCATACCTTCTGGGGCCTGAGGTATGTTGGAGTTGCCATTACATGCGCCTACCTTTGGAGTGAAATGCTGAGCATCGAAGTGCACAAAATCAAAAGCACCAAGTCCAGCTTGGACAGCCAGCATCTTTAAGGCTGTTGGTTGTTTCTGAAGAGCTGAGGCCAAAAAGATGCCCCAGCATGGGTCATTTTGGTGATTCTGGCTCTATTTTGACACGTTTGGAGCTATTGCTGTACTCATCCATATACAATATGGTATACGGTATACAGTATACCACGGTCGTATACAATATGGGGTGGAGTCTAGCAGGGAATTTAATCTCCTCAAAATGAGATGTTTTGTTTCAGGTTGGAGAATTGTTATCATTCCCCAGATCGTGTACTCTTGATCTTGCTGAGTCATAGCCTACTAGCTGCAGCTTCCTTCCCAGGTGATGCATTTGATCACATACTTTTTTACTGTGACGTGGTTGCACTATTTGCCAACATTGCCTTTGCGTATCGCTTTTCTTCCTTGCCCCTGAAAGCTGTTTCTCCTTGAATTGTGCTATCTCAGCCAAGGTCCACTTTTTCTTGTGGCTATGCTTCACCTTGAGGCTTTGATGGAGTGCTTACGAATGTTGGACATCATTTGTTCCTTTCTTCGTGCCATTAGTCAGTTTAACACCTGTTGTGCCCTCTGCCGGCCTGTAGCAGTTGCAGAGAGTTCATCAAAGTTTCTGAGAACTTGATATGTGCTTGGTGCAGCACGATTTGTGTTGACTTCAGGTCTGTGAATGGTGGATCAATGGATGCGCTCAGGACACGACTGACAAATGATTAGCATGGAGAGAGCAATCGTAGTAAAACAGTCTAGAGGGCTGAAGACAAACGTCATTTTACCACACTTTTCTGGGGAAAAGCATGGAGACTTTTGTAGGTGGCAAATGGGTGCCGTGTGACAGTCGTCACCTGTTGGCCCGTTGGCGATGATATGATGGCATCATACTGGCATACAACAAGAGAGGGTTATCATTTCTTGCTGGCAAACTGAAGCAACATTGCCGAATAAGCTTGCAAAGGAATCTTTGCTAGCGGCTTATGGTTTGTTTTATTTTCATTTGCTCCTGCCTCCTGTTGTAGGACATTGACAACTGCAAAGGAGCGGCCGCCGATTGCCACACTCCTTTTGACTTTGGACATGCGATCCATTCTGAGCTTCTTGCATGCTTTCCACTATCACCATTGGCCAATCCAGGATACTGTCGCCATTTGCCCAATGCTTGCTTTGCTCTTTATTGAGTGCTGGGCAACACTCTTAGACTTAGACTCGGCAGCATACTGTAGTTAGTGGGACAGCTTATCTTACAGTCATTTGGTATTTTCACATTCAATTAAGAGTGCATTGCTATGCATCAGATTGTCTACTGGTGCCTTGATGACATTGTACTCGTCCTTCCTGCCTTTGGCACTACGTTAGGTAGCAGCGTTGGATTTGACAACACCATCCGGTGCGTTGGGCACTTAGTGCAAACGTTCTTTGGTGGTATGATCTTCATGCACAGAACAGAACAGATACGAGCACAAACATATAATATATGTATGTATGTATATAATTATATACGTATACATATCAATGATAGGAGACTGAGTACTCAATTGCCAGAAGAGGATTCCGAGAGGAAAGCTGAATGAAAAACGGCGTGATACATGCGAATTTGTCATCCCTGCTACACGTTGGGGTTTGTCTACAAGTGTACAGCTTTTGTGATGGTCCATTTACACTTTTTTTTGGAAGCTAAGGAGAGGAGTACCGCAAGGCTACGGGCAGGACTGCCCACTCGCCACTGTGCTCGGCACGCCATAAGATTTTGAAGGCTTGTAAAACATTGAAGCATCGCCGACAGTGTGAAGCGCAGGACTACATGTTTGTAGCTACCTGGGCTTTGTTGATACAACTGGTCATGGCACGGTTCCAAGAGCTCAACAGACCAGAATCAGAAACGTGCTGGTTTCGTGTGCTTAACAAGAGTCAAAATGGAAGCTTGGCATTTTGCCAACTGTGCTTCTGCGTTTCAACATCCATGCTGACCTGCTGGCAGTGCGTTGCCAATGGCTTTGTCTTCAGCTTGCCGAAGGATTTGCAGGTGCAACAGCAATCCTGCAGAGATGAATGGCCACAAGTTTTTGCTCTTCTTTATATGATGTGTGGGGTCATTTGGATTTGTTTCAGCCCCGTCTTCCACCTGCTATCCTGTCCAACTTCGCTTTCATAATGTCGGTGACTGCTACTGGCTCCCAAAATCAAATTTATGGCAGGTTGACGTGGTTTGATTTCAGACTGATGTCAGATTTGTGTAGCAATCTGTGTTAGATCGATGCCAGATTTGTTGCATCTATGATCTATGCCATTCCAATCTGAGTCGCATGCCAGATCTGCTGCTAGATTGATGTCATACCTTTTTCAATGGATACTCTGTGTCTGAGTGAATTTTACCAGTCAACGACAAGTGTCAGACGTAGTCAATTCTTCCCCAAACTGGTTTACCTGTAGGGTCTTGTCGTATCAGATCATTGTGGGTACGCATCTGCCCATGTACGCTTAGTAACAACAATCGATCTTTTTGAGCAATGCGGTGTATGCATTCTTCCTAACTCGCTGCCAAAAAAATGCTTGCCAAGGTTCAGGGTTTCTGCTGGTGTGATTTCATTACCCGCTTTTAGATCTTTTTGACCGAACAGCTTTATCTGGAGCAGGTGATGAAAGTATTTGGGAATTCCGTGAGAGGAGGCACTGCACCGGTACTTCCATTTTGAAGTCTGAACTCTGAGATGAACTCCTATGCTCGGAATTGCAGGGCTCAGTGCGATCTGGTTTGTGTACTACTTGGCTATGGCCACTGACTAAGATAGTGCGCATTTAGATGCAGGAATTAATTTTGGCGATGACTATCTCAAATGAAGCTTTGCATGCATTTGCACATTCGTCCTTTGCAGTTCAACATTAAGGTCACAGTGTATGCGTCAATCTTGATCGTTCCAAACTTGGCAACTCAAACATACAAATGTTTGGATTTGCTGATGATCGGCAATATGATTGATTGCATCTGGGTGACCTAGGTATTCATGGCTAGGTACACAAATAAATCGAGTACAGCCAGTGGTGGATGGCCTAGCCTTTGTGCTATTCACTTGGGTGGCCAAGACTCCGATTATTTTCTGCCTTCTCTATAGTGTGTTGAGACGGTAGGAGCAGCATTTGTTCCGCAGCTTTGGCGAATTCTGATGAATTGAATATGGATTGTGGTTCCTTTAAGCTCAGGTACTGGAGCTTGGTTTGCTTGGTAAACTCCAGTCCAAGCGCAAAGGGCAAAGATCCCGAAGTAGAGATGTACAGCCTGGACTGATCGAAGATCATGAAATACAGCCTGCACTGATAGAAGATCATGAAATACCACGGAAAAGGACCCCAAGTGCATTCGCTCCATTTGCAGGCACTGAGAAGATACTTGCTGGATCATTCTTGGGATTTTCGTTTGACTTGATTACATTGCATGGATTTTTCGGCTCGTGTCCGTAGATCCGTCGCCTGAGCTGTCGCCAAGTCGGAGGCAAACTTGGTAAGGAGCAATTGTGCTGAGATACCCAAAGCTGGTAGGGGAGCTTCAATAGTCCATCAATTAATTCCAGGGTGAAATCCTTAGGACGAGTTCAGCCTTGAAAGGAGATTTGGAGTAGTTGAGACTTGACTGCTGAAATTTTGTTAGTCGGAGCAATTCAAATCCTAAGCGAAGGATGAAGCTGCGACGCAGTTCCTGGCTGGCCCGTGCGGCAGAGCTCTCAGCTGTACCTATAAGGCATAACATTAACTGGTAAAAGTGCTTCTGGGAAGGGTATTCACGGAGAGAGAGGCAGAGAGACTGAAAAGGGCAGGTGATAAAGCAGGAGTCCAGTCATTTGAGGCAGTGTTGCTTGTAGCAGCAGCTTCATGGGTGGCCTGCGACATGGCTTAGCAGATGGATTCTCAACACAGAATGAATTATTGTAACAGACCTGTACCGGATGGATCTGATTGATGGATGCTGCAGGAACACTTGAACAGAACCGCTTGCTTCTACTGTGCTTTCCGCGGTTCGAGCGCCAGGTTTTTGGCAGCAGTTTTCTCTTCATTGGACCGCCAGCAAGTCAGTCGCTCCCCACAGTTTGGAACTCAGCAAAAAGGACGGACAAACCAGAGCCGGATCCCAAGACGACATGGGAGCAAAAAGTTTCTTTATAATATTTGCACCCTCACCAGCCTAACCCGTCAATGTTGTAAGCATGCTCTACACCAAAACTGAGATACTCCAATCAAATCAAATCCACGGGGTTGGGTTGAACAAACAGATTGAAATCGGAGCCAATTGTAAGTAGTGTAGAGTGTACAGCTAGTCTGACTCTGCAAACACACACCGGTTGCAGGCCATGGCAAACAGCAAATTAAGAGTGACTATTTGTCGAATATTTGCATACTATTTGCGAAATATTTTGAGATGTTTTGAGAGATGTTTGAAAAACCAGCAGGCCTCAATTTCAAAGTCCCAAAGTCCCAGGTCACTCAGCGAGGCCAAAGTGACAGAGGCCGATGCTTTCGTAGCAGCGCGGGTTATCTCTTGGGCGCTGGGATGTGTTGGGATGTGTTGCAATGTGAGTTTGCATACCAGCTTTTGTTTGGAGGCTCACTTGTTAGCCGACATGCGAGAGAAGTTGATGAAGAGGTCTGTGTTTTTCCATGCGTGGTCTGGTTCTCATTGTCAGCTGCCGAATTTCCAGGAGGTGCTTTTCAACTTCAGAAAGCCTTCGAAGAAGAAGGGTTTTGACCCAAACTGGAAGGCGTGGCCGCGGCCCTGCATTTTCTGTTTGCTTTTCCGTCGGCTTTGCAGTCATTTTCTTTTCTACATTTCCAAAACTGCCACGCGCCAGCGACCGTTCCCAAAGTACATTGTGATGGGTGGCGTCATGATGACATTCGTCGGTGTGGGCCCACAGATCAGTCACGGTCTCTATGAACGTCTTTGAAGGACTTTAAAGCTAAGACAACGCATTAACAACGATGATTCAAATGATTTGTTTTGGACACCTTTGAGCAGAGGCTATTTGGGAGGTGGGCCTGGATCTCGAATTTCGTGCCACACATGGGCGCACCTTTCTGTTCAGGGCACTTCATTCAATTCTTTCCTCAAAAATTCTTTCGTGTGACGAGTTAGGCCCATTCTTTCAGCCGTGTGGGGCTTGTGCGGTGCCGGGTTTGGGTGCCTTGGTCTTGGACTCGTGAATGACAGAGTAGAATATGGTGAAATCCATAGCAAATTAGCAAAATAATGGTAAATGACACCGGCTCTGAGACCGATCCTCCCTGTGCACGGGTGACTCTGAGAAGGTGCTTATTTGAGCCGTGGCAGACGGCAGATGGCACCATCAGCGGCCTGTATGACGAAGATGATGAAGACGAGGATGACGACGACTAAGCAGCAACTTAGCTCATGCAGATTCTCACAGTTTGTCCATCTCGTTTCTTGTCGATGAACTTTGCCGTTGTGTTGAGAGCAACCCAAGCTCTGCCTCCACTCTTGAAGGCTTTGATGACCTTCGCCTGCTACTCTTGTTGCTCGCTGAAAACATTTAATTTCTGTACTTCCAGAAGTGTCTTGTGAGAACAGCTTCAAGGAGCTTCTATTCGTGTCATTCTTGTACCATGGTATTGTCTCCATATTTCCATATCGCTTTAAAAAAAGGCGCTGGATGTTGGGTTGTCCTGAGTCCCACAGATTCCCAGAGCACCACCAAGAGATGATTCTGAATCTAGAACGTTTTTCTTAACCTACTGTACTGCTAGAATCAATATCATGAATAATCGAAAAAGCTTAAGAGATTGACATGACATGTCCATAGATTTGCTGGAAACTATGCACTGCAAGTCTGAAGGGATGAAGGGATTGCCTAGGTCCTTCAGCAGTGCTTGCAGTGCTTGAGATGTTTGTACTTCCGACTGACTACCACGAGGAAGCAAATATTTAACACCCTGGCAAGAGCCAGTCGTGCCCATTGCATCAGTCCGTCTCTCTTGCTGATGAAATTTTCAGTAAAATCAGTCAGCATACTCGCCAGCAAAGTCACTTTGCAAAGAGGCACCGAATTGCGCAACTTGGATTGTGAAATTACTTGGAACCACTTGCAGCTTCGAGTTTCAGTGCAGACTTCCTTCATCTTCCTGCGATATTGCCGGCTTGGCTCGCAGTTGTCTCATCACGTTGGCTTAGAGTTTTGGGCGCGCTGAGCCCGGAACTTACCTTTCACCTTTTCAGGCTGCTGGCAAATGCCTTCTACTTCTACTGCCAAAAAACTGAGCATATCATGTTGTACTTAGCAGTGCTATAAAACTGGTATAAACTCCATTGAACTTCTACTATCTGACGACAGTATGCAGTATGTTATGCCGTGCTATGCTGTTTTGACCCAAGGCAATGGCTCCAAAGACAGCAGCGGTTGCAGCCCTCGGCCTTGCTGCGGCACCCCTCTTCGTAGTCCCAGGCATTTCCCCTAAATGCCCTTGAAAGTGGGCTGTACACTGAGGGTCTCGGGTAATGTTGGGAAAAGTCAGGTACGGCTTTCAAATCCTTTTTACATTTGCCAGCGCAGGGACATGGGGACAGGGAGACATGATGAAATATCCTATGAGCATTTCGCCGCATTTCTGAACATTTCTGTGTACACGCTAGTATGGGAGTGCATGCAGCTTGCCGTGGATTAAACCACATCCAATATGCATTGCATTTGTACGCGTTAGCTATTTCTTTTATGTTGGATGTGCACGTGTGCTTCTGGTTGTGTTGGTATTCGCAATCTATATGGGATGATTTGTATGCACAATATGCGTACTATATTATAGATACATGATTGTGCTAGTATACTACGAGCAACTCTGTAAGTTTCAATGCAACATCACCCATTAGGATGTCAAGATGATTGATATGTTACACTTTCCTATGTGAGAGCAAGTGTAGCACATGCAATTAGATATACTGCATGTCATTGATGCATACTAATGCATGCAATGCCTTGCGATACTATTGTGTAGTTTTTCTGTGCTTCCATGTCATATTTGTTCGCGGGAAAGCGATACGACTGTGCGAGCAGGTGGTGCTCCTAGCTCTTCGCAGTGCCTCCGGTTGCATTTGATCTGCATTTGATTTGCTTAGCACCTGACTTTTAGAGACAGTGAAGAGAGTGAAGACTGAACACTGAAAGAGTACTGGACGTTTTGTGAAAAAAACTGTTTTACAGCCTTGGATAGCTTGGATGCCGTCAGTTGCATCAAATCTTGAGCTCAGGCTTCGAGGTAACGCTGCAGTGAAGGCTTCCAACTCTTCCAGGGCTTACTTCATAGACTATCTTTCGAGTTTCCATCGACAAAGCTTAGCTGCTTAGCATTGCTTAGCTTAGTTCATTTGCAGGGCAGAGCTCCACAACTTGGCTCGACTTTGGGCTTCGCAGCTGGCTCCACTGCGGTTCTGGCGATTGCAACTTGCTGGTGTGTGATGTGTACTGATGTGATATGATGATGTAAATTTGTGCAACAAAAAGTTGTCCTTCTTGGCTTCAAATATTTTTCCGCCTTTCTCAACAAGGCAGCAACACGAAGGAGCCAGTCCAGCAAGCTGACCAGGAAGCTTGTCTGGTTCAACAGAACTTCTAAGATTCTATATTAATGAGGAAAAGACTGATCTAGATCTATAAACACAGTAGTTTAAGTATTGTTCAGGCTATCAACGGTTGCTAAAGTGCTTCTGTGTTGAAGCGTGTTTCAGGAACTTCTTTGGAGACACACCAACCAGCACCTCGTTTGACCCTGCAAAAGAGCTTGGAGTTCAAGATCCAATCGGGTTTTGGGACCCCTTGGGCTTGAGCGCGGACAAGGACGAGGCAACATTCAAGCGCCGTCGAGCTGTGGAGATCAAGCATGGACGCATCGCCAGATGCCCAGTGTTTCATGCATTGCACAGACCGTGTGTTGGAAACTGTATGTTGGATATTTGATACAGCACCAAATCTTATTCATTACCAAATCTTTTAAAATGAGAGAGAATAGATGCTTAGAGAATGGATGCGTAGAGAAGAATAGATGCTTAGAGAATAGATGCCAAGAGAGAATAGATGCCAAGAGAGAATAGATACCTACTAGTAGAGAGAATAGATACCTAGAGAGAATAGATGCCAAGAGAGAATAGATGCCAAGAGAGAATAGATGCCAAGAGAGACTAGATTCCTAGAGAGATTAGATGCCAAGAGAGAATAGATGCCAAGAGAGAATAGATACAACGCGCGATGGAGTAGTACTTTGTAGTACAGAGTAGTACCGGGGTAGTACGTTGTAGTACTTTGTAGTACAGAGTAGTACTGGAGTAGTACTACAGAATAGTACTTTGGATCACCACATCGTCACAGAACCACTTTGAACCACACAACGTGACCTCACAACCAAAGGGCATCTTAAGTTCATAACATTCCATCCCATCGCAGGGCACAACAGATGACAGCTCATCACCATGACATCGCATTGCATCACGTAACATGACACAACACAAGCAATCACATCGCATCAAATGACGTGACAACCACATCAAATGACATGACATGACGTGACATGCCACGTCGCAACTAAGCACAGTAGCTCACCCCACGTCACCTCACAACCAACCACATCACTTCATGTCACCCCGCAAGCAACTTCATGATTCATGACATCAAAACATGTCACATCACCGCCATGGAACAGCAGAAGGCTCGTTCACAGCAAAGAATGGTTTGGGCATCGCGCTTGTCGGTCGCCTTGCGCGCATTCTATAGGCAAATTCTTTCTTTGCTATATAGTTCTTTTTCTTCTGAAACTTCCGCCCCCGGCTCGCCCGGGAACTACTTGTATTAGTATATAACACGCCTATATAGTTGCTGAGGCGATGTATGCCACGATTGGATATATTGTCCCTGAGTACTACAAATTTCCTGGCTTTTTGTCGCCTTCTCTTGGTCTCAAGTTCTCGGATGTCCCAAACGGGCTAGCAGCCCTCTCAAAGTGCCTTGGCTCTCAAGTTCCACATATTTTTGTGTTGTTTTCTAAGCATTTGATGTTGTGAGTCTTGAAAAAGTACCGAAAGGTCTCGAGAGGGAGAGTGAATTGCAAGTCCACAGGTTGCCTGTCCTTGGCGGAGCTCAGATTATTGCTTTTTGTGGGTTGATCGAGACCACTGGTTTCTTCCAAGCATCTTCTACCACGGATGGAAGAGGTGCCAGGGAAGGGCAATTCTCTATGAAGGACTCCACCGAAAGCGCAGAGCCTGGCAACTACGGTGTTGGCTTTCCAAATTTCATTGGCAAAGTCGAGGATCCGGAGGCACGCAAAAGCAAGCTGGCAGCGGAGTTGGCCAATGGACGACTGGCCATGATGGCTATCATCGGAATGTTTTTCCAAGACGGTCTGACTGGATCTGCTTGGGGAGACTGGTCTCTTTATACTGCATCACCTTTGAGAGCCGAGTCGGAAGAGAAGGCAACTCCACCTCCCCCACCATTTGATCCACGACTTGAAGTCGGAGTGCTTCCTCCTTTGGATTACTTCGCACTCAGCTCAGTCGTTCCTGCAAGAGCTTGCAAATCTGATGACCTTTGATCACATTTTCAATCAATCAAACTTTTTAGGAGTGTCACCCATCTTTCTTCTATTTTCTGCTCTGTGACTTGTGAAACACAACTCAAACCTTTGAGATGGTGTGCTGTTGAGGATCCAGCAGGCTTTTGCAAAGTGGGAGATGAGGCGAGCCAGATGTCTTTGGTTTCTAATTTTTTTGTGTGCTAGCTTGCAAGGGCAACAAATCAGAGAACTTTTAGTAGGCCTTGTGTGCCTGTGCCTGGCAAAGAAGATTGTCTTCCTGCTTCAAAAGAGTTGTTCATGAGTTTTTCCGAATGGCTTGGATTGAAATTTCGATTGCTGAAGCAACGATTGCTCTTGTTCTTGTGTTTGTGGAGGAAGGCTTCCGAAATCTCCGAGCTGCAGAGATCAAGCATGGACGAGTGGCGGAGCGCTGAGTCTTTGTCATCGCATACCATGACATTTGTTTCACTTGTTGTGCAACGAATAAACTGCCAGCCGCTGGACTATAAACAATCGGCCCTGCTCGCACTTCCCTCTCTTCCTCTTTTGAGATGAATGGCATGAGGCAATGATGGCAGCGCTGGGTGCAACCATCCAGGCCCCTCCTGGTAGTCCAGCTCAAAGGATGTTGTGAGATACACTGGTGAGAAGATGTCCAAGAGATGCGTGAGTCATGACTAGAAGTGAAACAAGCTTGTCTGCAGAGAGCACCAGCGGTCGAAAACCGATGCCTTCCTGTACCATCTTGCCCAGCACTACGCGCAATTTCCTGGTTTCGAAGAAGTCCCAACCGGCATTGGAGCTGTCACAACTGAGCTCTTGTCTCAGTATCAATTGGGTCCGGATTTTTCAGCCTTTGACAAGTTTCTCAAATTCATTTCGAAAATGCAACTCAGATCTTGCTCTTACCTCTAGATAGTTGTTCTAGCATATTTTGCATAGATTTTGTAAGCCGTCAAAGACTTGTGTCTATCTCAAGAAATTTGCGAGGCCAGGAAGCTACGGCTTTGGGGCGCTTTTCTTGATCAGCGGAGTGCTCCTTTGCCGCGCAGGGGAACAGATGGATGCACTCTCTTTTTTGCTTGTAAAGTGGATACGCAAGGTTATAGCAATTTATTCAGGTGCTTCACGATTTCATAGTCGAATTCCTGCTTAGGTTGGAGTTGGCTTTGTGGACTGAGGACGGTTTTGCTCTTGGGTTGCTGACTGTTTTCCATTGTCACTGAACATTTTGCAGGATTCCAGCAAAGAGCCAGGCAACTTTGGCGACCCACTCAATTTGGGCCAATACGACATTGACATGAGGCAGGGAAAATGCGCTTTGCTTGCTGCAAACCAGTTCGATTTCTGGTATTCACCCTTTGCAGGGGTTGTACTGAGTAAATCTCAATTGGGTTGGATTTGCTCACGGCTATCCAAAGGCCTCCAACAACGGGCACAGGATGCCACTTCCTGATTTCGCTTTTAATGCCTTGAATTCAGGAACAAGGAGCTGAACAATGGCCGCTTTGCTTCTCGGCTTGAGACCAGCAACGAACATGCGCTGACACATGCTGTGGGCAGTCCGGGATATCCCAGCTACACTCAGATAAATCTTCGATCATCATTGACCAGTTTCCCCTGACGTGCTGATTACAGTACCTTCATTCTGTTCAATATGGGTAAGGCCATGTTTGCTGCCGTCGGAATCATTTTGGCAGAACTCTACACTGGCAAGGTGGGCTATGGTTTCGTGGTTTATCGTGGTTCATTGTGGTATAGAGTAGACCATAGTAGACCATCTTATCTTGCTCTATCCTACTCTATCCGTGTAAAATCTTTGTTGCTTTGCGGCAGGATGGAATTGACCAGATTGGCCTTGACACTCCCACCCTTTGAGACTTTGAGCAACTTGGGAATTTGATGTCCTTTCGAATGGCACCATCACCACTGCTCCGTTGAATGGAGGGGTGTCACAGGGTGTAAGGGATATGGTGAAGGCATCAGCTGCCCTCATCCTGCATGAGATATCATTGATTAATAGCTCATTTCACTCAGTTTCGTCATTTTCGGCCTGCATTGGCACGAACCAGTCGTGCTAAATGTTCTGCCCAATTCAACAAAGACTCTTGATTTTCTTGTCCCAGAGCTTGGTGGGCAAAACGACGCACGCTCAGAACTTGTCCGACTTGCAAGGGCTTTGCAGAGTGTTTCCAGAGTCTTCTGGCAGAGCTCATTAGATTTTCCAGGGGAACTATGGATTCTGAATTTCTATTTGTTGCACTTGCTGTGGTCTTTAAAACTTTTTTCAGCCAAAGCCATAACACGTCAAAACTTCCCAACTACCCATAGAGATTATAGCGGGATTCGCCGTACGCCGTACGCAAACTTTGTAGTTTTTTTGCTCAAGTGTGCTGCCGGCGGACACGGTGTCGCAAGGCAAAGTGCCTTGTTTTTCCCTCTGGATGTCATTACACCATATTTCTTCCTGGGTGCGTTTTTGTGATCATTGCTGGGATTGTCAGGATGGCGAGAAATGCCATGGACGACCTGCTTGGGTGCGGGGTCACAGTTTGAAAGTCTAGTGCATGGCAGTCCAGCTAGCTTAGCCAAGGCCGCCAAGTACTGGGCAGCAGTATGGCCAACAGTCTCTTGATTGCAAGTTGACGCAAAGAGACACTTAAGCGAGGCCAAAGCCACAAAGCCTGAGCGCTTTTAGTGTTGAGAAAACACAAAAACACATAGTTTTTGAATGAGCATTGCCAGTGGGAAAGCATCAGGCAGTATGTGCCGGGTAGCGAATACTACACTCCACCTCCCGCACCAGATCCAGGTGCCTTTTGCAGTTGCAGACCACAAGGTAAGCTAAAACAAAGAATCTCAGAATCACCAAGACAGCATTGTCCCCTCCCCGGCGCGGGGAGTGCCGCAGGCAAGACTGTGGACTTGTCCGGCGCCAATGCATCCGCCTATGCCACTCCGCAGCCTCCTGCTGAGCCCCGTTATGGCGTGTTAAAGACAGAAACATGATCATGCAGGGACAGATCAAAGAGCCAGCCAACAGCACAGATTGAACCTGAAAAGTACACCCGGTACCTCACCATTTTGCCAATGTGTCCAGAAACTAAGAATCTATTTGGATGTCTCATGAAAAGGAAGTGGAGCCAATCATGTAATCCAGAGCTAAGATGAGCTTTGCAGATGGCAGATGTTGGCAGATGTTGGCCTAGACAGGAGAATGGTAACCGATGGTAACCGTAAGTACGCTGCCATGTTGCAAAGTGCTTGAGGCCAGGGCCGAGTTTTCGGCCTTCCAGCGGGCCGAGCAGGTCAGCTGCGACGAAATCTCAGCGTAGACAGAAAAAAATCAGAAAAAAGCATGGAAACATATGGAAACAATCAGAAAAATTGATATATCTAAGTTCATTATAATATATAGTTAATTAAGTTAATTATTCTTTGATATTCTTTGGCATGCGCTGACAAGCCTGTTTGTGCCAGTTTGAATGGCGGAAGCAGTAGCACCGGCTTCGGACCTCGTGGACCAAGCAGTTTGGAAGGAGGCTTCAGCTTTCATGACGCGTTCTCTTCAATGTACAGAACGTGTGAACGCTTCAAAGACCTATTTTGGCAGAAGTCAATTGTTCCCAGAGTGTGTGCAGGTGCGGGTCCAACGTGCGTGTCTTAAACAGGCTTTGATTTTGCCTGAAATTGACAGAGTCTTCAGAATGTATTTCAATTGAAATATATTCATGTATACTGTATACTGCAATCCGGTGCTATGAATGCAGTCCTGTGCCACCAGACTGCCCTAGCACTGCCGTCCACCGTCCGCACAAACTGCACATCCCGTTGCACAGTTTTCCACCAATAGGCTTGCAGAATCTTGCAGACCCTTCAAAGCTTTCAGCTTTCAGCGTTTCCTCGCGGCTTTAATGTATATTGATTCATGAGGCATACAGCGCCACTGCCCTTTGCTCGCGCTTAACATATTGTCGCACCCAAAGCGTTGAGACAAGACCCTTGCCCCAAACTTCTGCTCGTTTGTAATTCTTTACAGACCAAACCACTGCTGTGGCCCAAGTAAAACTTGCGACTCCAACCCCACTGGAGGCATGTGCAGGTGCAAAAGGAATGCTATCATCCCTCACCCCGAATTACAGAACACGAGTGCAGCTGCGGGAGATCGAGCATCGTGCAAGCCACATTTCAAAGACTCACCTAATTCAGTGTCTGTTCGTTTCTGTATTCTTGTTCTGAGGCTATCCTTGGCCAGCCTCAGTCCGCAAGCTATCATGCAGCAGCTGACATCTCGTCCGCTGACGGAAGTGGCGCGCAACTCAACGTACTTGACCAATTTGAATTGCAGCGGTTGCGATACATGATAACATCACAGCAAAATACTGTGAGGTTGCTGAAAATGTAATCCCATGCGTCAGCAGATTCTATTAAAAAGAAGTATCATTGTAACACCACTTACTTGTCGTTGAGCAGTATGTGGTAAATACCTAGCACCAAGCATTAGTAGGCGAATCATATTAGCTGCAGGAGGTAAGCATGCACTAGAAGATTCAAAAAGAGATGCCACACTGAAGGTGGCAGAGAATGGACGGGCTTTGATGCAAGTCCCCCGGTATATGGCAAGAGCGTGCCCCAGTGAAGCTTTTTTGCGAAGCATTTTTTGACAATGTAAAAGCTTATCAGCTTTGGGCCTTCTCTTCAGCTCAAATTCAGGTACAGTGCAGCAGCTCGCCGGTACCTACGCCCGTGGAACGAGTTGCCAGACCAAGAAGCACAACGTAGCACATAATCTTCACGTTTTGCATCGTCTTTTCTCCAAGTTTTGTGTTTTCTTCTTTTGTTGACTTCAATGATTGTATATGATTTCTGGGTTTGGGACGAGACATTTCTCTGCTGTCCCCTCTCATTGTCCAAACCTGTCTCATCCTGTCCAACACTGTCCAACATTGAATTTCCAAGAAGTGCTATCACCGATTTAACTTAGGTTTGCCAGGATAAACCCTTCGAGGGTCATGGAGGCAATGATCCTGTTTTCCTTGAAGCGAGTTGTGATTCTTTTCCTGCTGTTCGACTTTGTCGAGATCATTCACTTGCGAGGGTGTTCGACAAGCTTCTCGCCGGGGAGAGATCCAGGTCTACTTGCAACGAAATGTAGCTGTGCTCAGCAAGTGAAGTCTCAAGTGCTCAAGTAACCAAGTTCCCGACAAATGTGATCAGTCAAATTCGAGGTCATTGCCAATGCTCGGCACTTTTGCTGGAAGCCAAGTGGATGTCCACGAGACAACACAAAATTGTTTCCAAAAGAAGACTTTCCTATTCCGCAGTAGAGATTGAGGTCCCAACTATGCCTTCATCTTCTTGGCAATGCTCTTCATGGTGCCATTGCATTTGTTTTTGGTGTGTCCATGGCAAAGATGTGGAGTGCTGTTAAATTGTCACTTTTCCGTGGTTTGCATCAATGCCAGTTTGTTTGCACATCGCCTATGCTGCTGATGATGCCTGTCTCTCAGGGTGTTCTGAGCTGTTGTTGAATCTCTTACTGTACTGGTACTACTTGTATTTCTGTTCTGTACTGTACTTTTTGAATCTATTCATCACATTTCATGACGCATTTATTTAGCTTCGGTGCAAGACTGACGCTGCGTTTGTAGAGGCTTGCAGGTGTTGGTGGTGGCTGGTCGCACGCAATGCGAAGTGATCAGCTGGCTCCTCATTCTTCACACTTGGGTGATTCCCATCAGAACACTTCGAAACAACCGACCATAGTCTATTGTATAACTTTGTGATGAGTGTATCATTCTGGCGATGAGATGAGTGATGCTGTCCTGAGGTTTCGAAATCGTCCCTGGACGCTGCAGATAGGTCTGGCCATTCCTCCGTTGCTTTGCATTGCTCTCTCTCTCTCTCTCTCCTCTCTCTGTCTCTCTCTCTCTCGCTCTCCCTCTATATCTCTCCCCGCGGAGCTGCGGTTTGATGTTTGGACCCTTCGGTCCCACTTCTTGTTTCAGCTAACGTTGAGTGCAAAGTGACAGAGTCATGTCGTTCTGTCACACAGTCTCCCAGTCGCAGCTGCTTAGTAAGACATGTTCGGACAGCACAAACTTGTCATACTTGTAGAATGTCATTCACAAGAAATCACCACATTTAGACAGAGTCACAGTAGCAATTGGTGGAGAGGCTGACACCTGAAGTTCATGCTTGCTCATCCAATCCTTGCACAAGCACTGACCGATGCAAAAGATTCAATCCACGAGTTCTGAACCAAACTCTCTAGGTGACAGGACATCATGGGATAGCGGGCGTAAGGAATGCCATGTTGCTTCACTGCAGGTCGTAAAAGAGGGGTCGCGGATGAACTCGAAAGAGTTCTGGCAGAGAGAAAGATCTTACAGGGCCAGCGCCATGAACTACGCGTACGCGTGAACGAAGCACCAGCAAAACTTGAAGCCTTGCAGCATCAACTTCGTAAAGCTTTGAAGACTCAAGCTGAGATTGTCAAGCTTCAGCGACAGTTCAAAGCCAGGAATGCTCGCGAGAGAAGTGCGACAGCATCTGCCGCAGCTGTTCTTGCGTCTTCCCCCTTGTTTGAAGAGGCATCGCTCTTGCAACGCATGGGGCTGGAGCCAGAATTTCCCTGCCTTTTGATAGAAGCATGGAGCACTGAGTCACTGTTGCTTGGGGAGCAATGGCTAAACTGGGAGGTTTTGAAAACGGCAGCAACTCAGCAAAGAACGGAGGTGGCCCTTGAAGCCAGGGTCCTTCTATCAAGGGAAGATGAGAAAAAGTTGAGCATGCAATCAACGTGCGGAGGAAGTCTCTTAGGAAGTGTCGGGAATTTGCTCCTGCATTTCAATCACATGGACGATACAGCTGAGGGTAAGGTGCTGTTTCGATTACATTTGTCTTCGAAGGAACCCTGGAAGCAATCTGCTATTCCTGGCCGCATCACATTGAAGATTTGGAGTTGGGGAGGTTTATTAGATTCCTTGAAAACAGATGTCGAGGTCCGGAGGCACAAATCACTGGGTCATGCGAACCCCAGCAAGACATCCTTGTCTTGTTGGTTGCAGGCCATTGGTCCATTGGAAGGCCATGACAGCAAAAGCAAAAGTGCAGACAAGATCTCCAGTGATTGCATTCAGGTCGTCTCAGGAAGTGATGAAGTGCTACTTCTCGGTAGACACCATCCACTCATTCAGCGTTTTCTGGAGGACAGGAAGGAACTGTTGAGCTGTATTTCACGTGAACATCTTCGTTTGTGGTTTGACAGCAAGAGTGAGATCCTTTTTGTAGAGAATTTGAGCAGCAACCCCATTGTGATTCAAAACGAGATTGGTGGACTTGACGGGAACTCTATGCCGCCCATGCCTGGTTCATCTTCAAATACAGTTCCAGCTGGTAACATAGCCAGAATGCAAAATGGTGACCTACTGCGATTCGTGGCTCCTGATTCTTTGCGAGGGAAATTAGGCTCGCAAGATCTTCCAGCCTCATTTCCATTGTCGTTCCGCGTCATTGTTGAGAAGTTTGACGCAAGTTGCGCGGGAAGGAAGTGCCAAGGTGGCGGGGGAGATCCGCTGTACATTCTGAAAACTGACACCTCTGACCATGATCATCACGATCGTCATGATCTCATTTGTTGCGCAAGTTGCTGTGCAGAGTTACACCTGGCGAATCCAACATATGCCTTCAGGCAAACAACTGAAACTCTGCCAGCTTCCTGGAATTTGCTCTGCGAATCTCAAGCGGTCGATGTGGACATGTACCCAAATGCTACTCCTGAGATTCCTTCTGGCCACTCTTGGGCAGCTGATTTCCGAGCTCAGAAGCTGCATTTGCCCTCAGTTCTTGCTCAAGGAGTTGTGCTGAAGCAAAAGCAGGCTTGGACCGACGATGTCAAGTGGTTGTGTGAGCATGGGTAAAACAGGTTTAGGTTTTTGAAATCACACCAGCACTTTACGCGAACACTGTCCAAGAGCCTGTAATCCTGCGGAGAACTCAAACCGGTGGCTAGTTGCAGGTAGGACGATAATATCACCAAATATACTTGGAAACTGTTCGAAAATTGTGATGATTTGGTCATGCAGCCATGCATGTTTTTCATGTCTTATCTGTCCGAAACTGGCAGGTCGAACGCCACAGAGCCCAAGCAGAGCGTACAAAGCTAGCTGAGAACGCACAACGAGAACGTTTGGAAAAGGAAGCTGCAGAGAGACAGCTGATGTACCAATCGCTATTGACAGAAAACGACCAGAATCAGCAAAAAGAAGAATTAGATGAAATTCATGCTGAGGATGGTTCAAATACTGCTCAAACGGGTGCAGACATTTTTGCACCAGAACCGCGAGTTGTAGAAGCTGAAGAGAAAGGTCGAGTTGAAGTTGAAGTCCCTCACGAACTGCAAGGATCGCAAGCCTCCGAAGCAGGAGATGCCGGTTCTGTTCAGCCGAAAATCAAGAAAGGACAAGATGGACAAGACGCACAAGATAGAGATTTACGCGATGGAACTGAGGCAAGGAAGTGGTTAGGGTTATGAGTCATGAGTTATGAGAGTTATATATGTATACACGTATATATATATATATATGCTCCACCCCCCCCCCCCAGGGCCTACCAAAATGATGCTAAAGATGCAAAATCACTCTTTTTTCAACCCTCGCCAATGCTAATCTTCCACCTTATACTACCTTAAAACTGAAAAGGAACCACCTATAGGGACCTAAAGTCTAAGCAAGCAGGTCTTGAAGCATTTGCAATTCTTGTGTCAATAATGTCTCGAAGTTTAAAAAACCTTCCCCCTCTAAACAATTGAAG